>PVKB01002764.1:0-252411 GCA_004027205.1 Ctenodactylus gundi | reverse complement strand
TATATATATATATATATATATATATATATATATATATATATATATTTCTCTGTAACTTCCAAGATCTTAAGTTGAATAGCTATTGCTTTCCCAGTTTTAAACTCTTGATCTCAAAAATATGCCACATGCCAAATTTGGACAAATTAATTTCATTAAGCCAGCTTCAGTCAGGAAAAATAAATAATAAATAAATAAAGCTTCTACACTGACACTCTATAAGATAAAACAATCCAATAAACTCCACTTAGAGTATGGATATATTATAATGTTTCAGTTCTAAAGAAATCTTTGTAATTCAAGCCTTCATTTGAAAAATATCAAAAATTATGAATTGTGAATTTCAATATTTAGAGAATCGATTAAACAATTATCTTTTTATTTCATCAGTTTTTATACAAACACCATGAAGTGCATTTTGATTTTTATTTACATTCATGTTAGTATTTAGTTTATGTGTTTCATCAAATATTTTTGCATAATATCTGTATTTCATAGGATATAAACAAATAAAATATATACCCCTATTTAAGTTTCATAGCAATGTATATTATGAATACTGGTCATATATTTCTTAGGTTGGCCTGCAATATATATGTAAATATTTTTCTTTATTCTTCTTCTAAATTCAATCAGAAAGAAATGAAGTATTTATATAAGTATATCAAGGGCTAGAAATAAATAATTTCTGAGAGTTATCAAAGAAAATTTATATTTCATTCGAATTCAAAAAGTTTCCACACTCAAGAAAACTCTAAATGTTCTGTAACCATCGTAACATGCCAACGAGTCACTGCATTAACCCAGCCAATGCATAACAAGAATTTCAGTCAATTAACAATCTTTCCCAAATCATGATGAACTCTTGATCTCAAAAACATGCCAATTTTGGGCTAAATCATTCCAATAGGCAAGCCTCGGTCAAGAGAAAAAAAAAAAAAAAGAACACACACAGAAGCTTCTACACATGACGTCAGTCAACTCTTCGACCTGGTCTGAGACTCTTCCAATCCGTATCAGTAAGAGTCCTCAAAATCAAGTTCAGATAGCAGTTGTGTTTGCTCAAAAACACATAATAATTCCCAGCCACAAATGTATGTGTATGATATCTTTTCATGAGAAAATATATAATTGGAAGAGAAAACTTATCTACCCAATCAATATACATTAAAAATTTGAGTGGAAACTTCTTAAATTGCAGGAAAAATAACACAAAAGAATTATTGGCCCAACCTGATTATGAACTTTATCTGGTGTATCTGGCACATGTTGCCAGCTAGTCAGTCACTTGATGATGGCCTGTTTTAACTGCTTGTTGATGAATGACTGTGGATTTCATTTCTGCCAGCTGCAATTTTTAGGTGAGGATTCTCTTCTGTCTGTCTTGTCTGTAATATTTTGAGAATACTCTATCTCTATCATTCCGATTAAGTAAAATTTAAATTCTCAGTACATTTTTCTTTAAAAATCTTCATGCAATTGGGGAGGAGATGAGCGTGTTTTACATATGGGAGGGATATAATTTGTGGACAGAGGAAGAACTGGAACAGTTACATTTTTGTAAATATTGATATACCAAAATGTATTCTTTTCCACTACTTTGCCTTGCATTATGACTTTGTATTCATGCACCGTTTTTTGCAGGCTGTTTTCTATCCTCAAATCTGGCAGATTTTTAGAGCTTGTTTAAGCCATAAACATATGGTAGATATTCTGATATGTAAATTTAAAAGCTATATGCTCTTGGATTCCTCCTTTTGGGGAAAAGCCAATGCACTGCATTTGAAATCTCTTAAGCCGGCCTTTGCCAAGGCTCAAATAAGAATTGAGACTTAGTCAAAAGCTAGCCCTCAATTTCAGGGGGTAAAAAAAGAGCAGTAGGATTATTTGAAAGTGAATATTCAAGCCCAAGAGAATCATCCGAAATTTTTCGTCACAGCTGCAACTCTGCAACTTAGAGTTATGACAGATTCTCAATAAAGACTTTCTCGCTCAGCTCTCTCTGGACTTTGGCTAATTACATAGATCATGAAAGATGTTATTCATATGTGGGGTTTTTTTAGTAGATTTTTGCTATTTTAGCTAGAATGGTACTCAGTCAAAATAAAAAATATGCTTTCAAATAAAATAAGTAGACAGGAATAAGAATTATTTCATGAAAAAGAAAAACTTAAAGGTATTTCCATTATATTTAAGAAAATAAAGGCTTTTAAAATAAGTTTAAATGAGTGTTTGGAGAACCTGTATTATCAGATGGCAAGATGAAAGTGAACAAAACTGACCAAAAATGTGAAGAAAATAGTCTCTGCACACCCAAAAAATTAGAAACTATTTTGCTGCTTAAAACTTAGACAACACAATATACAAGTTTAAGAATGAGATGTCAAAGGTGAAGGGAAGATCCTCTAGCCCAAACGCACGAGTATCTCAGATGCTTGCCACCTGTGTGCTCATATGGGAAAAGAGAGAAAGAACAAACTGCGGGCACGGTTAGAATTGCATTTTAGCAATGTATCTTCCAAGAAAAAAACTACAGTGAGAGAAGTAAACAGGCTGCTGAAATCCATTTTGTTTGTTTGTTTTTGATTGGTTTTTGAGTACTTCTCCAGTTATCTAATTTAAGAAGTTAGAAGAGAGTGACATTTTATTATCTGCTTGCATCATATTATATAATCTGGGCAATAGGTGGAAAAGGTAATTAATGTGCAACATTGCATGATCTCTTTCCTAAAAACATTCATGTGTTCACAGAACAGTAGGTAACAATCTAAAGATCCATTTCATGCTGAAATTGTTCTGAGTTTAAGAAGAATTTCTGAATAAAAATGCGTATGGTTTTGCTGTGGGTTTGACAGGGATTATCATTCTTCCCACTTGCAGGTATACGATATGAGTCTTTCCAAAAATAGTTTGCATGCTTTTGTTTTTAGGACTAGATTAAATTGAAATGGAAACATGTGTGATCTAACAGTTATTAGAAATCCATAAAGAATAAACGTTGCAAATTACATACAAAATAAAGGCACAGTTTTACAAAATTAACCGTGGAGAACTCCATTTCCTTCAGACTTTGAGAAGAAAATTAACACAAGTTTATATACATCACCTGATTATCTGATGATAAAGCAAACATTTGGGAAATTTATATTAAGAAATTAAAGCTATTGAAAGATATGAGAGTGCAACAAATTTGGATTAAAGATATTAAAACCTAGCTTGAATAATTAAAATTATTATTGGTAAATTCTTTTTATAGTTAGAATCATAGTTGTTAGAGCTATGTACAGAGAAAAAAAATTGTGGTCTGATATAGTATAAACAAAAGTTTAAATTAAGTGACTTCATCGTTTAATTAAAGTCAATGAAAAATTAAAGTTTAGACAAATTTTAATGCTCATTTTATGTACAAAATTAAAAATCTGAAATTGTGATACATGCTAGAAATCAGTTAAATGAAAAACATGTTTAATAAAAAATAAAACAAACCTTATCATTAAGAAAGCACTCACCCATAAACATAGAGAATAAATACTTGGAAATTATAACAAGACTTATTTATGTGAAAATGTAGTTTATGAAATTAAAAGGATTTTATAAACAATTATGAGATGTTTTGCTATTTTAAGGTGTGCCTCCCAGGGGCTGAGCACATACTCAGTGGTTAGAGTGTTTGCCCAGCAAGCACTGTTCCTGGGTTCTGTTTCCCAGAAACCCATAAGCTATGCGTGGTGGTGCACACCCATGATTGCAGCACTGGAGATACTGAAGCAGGAGTACTGTGATTTCCAGTCCGTTCTGGGCTGCGTGATGAATTTAGTACCAGCCTTGACTACAGAGGGTGATCCTTACAACAAAACAAACAAAAAAAAAATAGAAAAAAAAATAGAAACAAGAAAAAGTAAAGAAAACCTCTGTCCTCCTAGATTCCCCAAAATAACCGAGTCTCATAAATCTTCAAAAATGTATCTCGTTAAAACGTGAATAAATGTATAATTTAATTCTTACTTAAAAAATTCATTGTTAAAGGTGAAAACATCCTCAGAAGCATCAATCCACAAAAGGGGAAAATTCTGTATATCGCCATGTAAGTTTATTGTACATGTATTTATTTTGACCTAAACAATAAAGTTAAGACTTTTATCTTTAATTTTTGAAACAAGTATTATGATAAGTAATGTTCTGCAAAGAAATAAGCAAAAAAATCTGCTTTTACAAAGAATGGTTATACAGAGGCCTAATCCTTATTCTATTCTATTAGTTAAAAATCAATCTTGACAACTAAGGAATGTAAAACTGTAGTAATAAAAATAAAAATTTAATGTAGCCACGACAACGAAAATTATATGAAAAGCTGCTTCAAAATAACCTGAAATTATAAGTGAGCCAATTTTTTTCATATGACAATTTTTTTGAAATAATTGAGACTATACATCTTCTTAATCATATTGTCCCTGTAATCTCTTTGTGAGGAAAAAAAAAACTAAATTTAGTGACATATCTAAAGTATGAAAGAATTGAGGGACTCATAATTTCAATGAAACTACGTTTTTTTCTAAATTGAATAAAATCTCTGAAGTCATGGATGGAGGCACTATGAAATTTTATATACTAACAAACATACACTAAATAGGCTGAAGACCTAAGTCACAGATAGAGGTCCATCTTTCATACACAAGGCCCTGGGTTCAGTTTCCAACACTCAAAACAAAACAAAACATAAAACATTTTAAACGAAGATTAGAGAGAGAAAATATCCTAAAATTAAATATATGAATATAAAAATATACACCGTATGTTATCAATACACACACACATATATGTAATTATAATTTAACAGTTATTTGTAACCCACTCAGTTATCAATATTACAAATCACAGGTTATCATGTGAAAATTTTCAGTAATATTTCCTCTAGTAAACTAATAAGAAAATGCACGTGCAAATGAAAATATGGCATATTATATATATATAAATTCTTTCAAGTAATTGCATATGTATGCTAAAAGGCAGTTAAGTTAGAAACTTAAAATAAACATTAATTCTCCCCTAGGGCAGAGGAAATTTGCATTCTCTGTCCTAGTGAAGGGAATATGATAAGGTGATTAAGTTCAGCCTTTGGCTCTGAAGTGGTTGTAAATATAACTAAAAGTAGATCCCTGGAAGAGTAGTTTTTGTATTTGGCTCAGGGGTGTAATCCCATAATCCCAGCTCCCTGGTAGGCTGAGACTGGAGGATCTCAAATTCAGGCTTTCAACAGTAAAAAATGGCCCAAGGATGTGGTGTAGCATACAGGATCTTATCTCAATTTATAGTACCAAAAAAGAAGTACTTTTTGAGTCAAATAATATATAATGGTTAATATTTGGTGAAATTTCAAATTTTAAGGATCCTGCATAGATTTATATTTGAACAGTATTATTTCTTCAAGAATTTCTTAAAACAGATGCCTCTGAGATTCTACTTTCAACTCAGAGAAACTTTCTTTACCTAGCAAAAATAATTATTATGTCTCAGATAATACATTTTTTCATACTGGGTTCTAAAAAATGAAACAAACTTCCAATGTAATGGCAATAAACTTATAGAATAAAAATAATGAACTTCTTAAATAAATGAACCACTAACACATACGGTCTGTTTCTATCACTTCGCAGCCTAATGTAGTCTGACTGACAGCCTTAGTCATGGATTCTGCACAAACAAAACATCTCTGTTGATTGTTTATAAAATTTTGTGAGAGTAATTAAGTCTCTTTAGCATTTATTTTTTATATAGAAAATGTTAAATGCAATTACTTATACAAGTGAAAAACCAGAAAGAAAACTGATGTTGTCCTATTCATATTCAGTAAACAAAAATTAGAAAGTGAATAGGTTTGGGAATCTCCTGTTTAATTAGAATGCATTCTTTTTTCCCCAACTCTTTTAGGGTTTTTCTCATCAATCATTCTCACTTTCTAGAAATATGAATTAAAAATCAGTTAAGATTGTCTCTTTTGCTCTGATATTCTTGAAGCTTATTTTAGCCTTTATAATACATTTTTATAATTCTATGTGCATTTTATATGACAACAGAGGACAAAAACATGTCACTGTTCATGTCAAGAAATATGTTTGTAGGCATTTGCTAGTTTCTCATGAAAAGAGTCTGGAATAAAAGAAAATCACAAATTCTAACAATGTTTATGGTTCAGGTATTGATGATAATATTTTTGCTTAAATAATTGATTTATAAATTATTTAAAATGAATTATTCAGTTGAATATGAAAATAAAAAGAAAAATGTAGACATGTAAAAATTTCTTTTTAGTAGTACTAGAGATGGAACCCAGGGCTTTTGCTCTGAGCTCCAAACTCAGTCTTTTTCTACCATTTTGTTTGAGACTGGGTCTGACTTCACTGTTAAATTGTGTAGATTGGGCTCAAACTTGTGATCTCATGCGTCAGCCTTCTGACTGCTGGGATCACTGGCTTACACCACCATGTGTGGCTAAAGAGATTTTTATGTCTATAACAAAATTATATTTGCCTAAGTTGGGTACATTTAAATAAAGTACTCCTGTGGCTTATGTCAATGTAATATCCCTCTTTTAAGTTTCTCTAGAGAAATAAAACTAACTAACTAACTATATATATATGAAGGGCTTCTTTAGACTGGTTTATAAAATGAAAGGGTGCATATCCCCATAAATGTCACCTGCAGGATGTGAAAACAAAGAAACCAGCAACTGCTTAGTACAAGAAACTGAAAGCACTTGTAACTTCAGCAGTCAGGGAAGCCTTGCCAGGGGAGATCTCGGATTCTAGCCCGGCCTTTTTAAACTATTCAATTTAGTGATTTAGCAAAGCCCTGTCTCAAAATCACAACTGAAAAATGCAGGGGCTGGACGTGTAGCACTGTGTAAAGGCCCTGGATTCTTTCCCCAGCCCCCCCCCCCCAAAAAAAATTACAAAATTGAAAAAAAAAAAAAAAAAGAAATCCCTGCAATAGGAACCAACACCACTTGTGGCAGACAGCCTGAAAATTAAAGAAGTTTTTTTGTATGAACCTGCATTTAAAGGTTTGCAAATCTGGTGTCTAATATATGTTGGTGGTAGCAGCAGCAGAAGCAAACACCAACTACAAATATATATATATATATATATATATATATATATATATATATATATATATATGTTCAAGAAGAATAAAGCTTGCATGTAGATGAGCGGCCTCTCATTGCATTTGTTCTGTGCGGGCTCCAGCATACTGACCGGTATTGACACAGCGAGGATGAGACTTCCCCCTACTTTGCTGACCCAAGTGCCAATCATATCTGGAACTATCATCATACAGCCTCCAGAAATGGGCTCCAGAAAATAGCTGAATATCTCTCAAACCAGGAAAGTCGTAGCCAAGTATCCAAAATTCAACATTCTTTAGACAGATGGCCCCAGGAAAATCCAAAGTTCACTGAAGACCTGCCAAATTACTGCAAAAATTGGTGCAGAAATCATTTGGAATTGTGAACACTGTTTTTTTTTTTTTTTTTTTTTTTAGATATATCAACAAATGTAGCATCAGTAAAGAGCTGGTCCATGAAACAGTATTTAATATCATGTCTTCATTTCAAGTCACTCCAGAGGGCAGAGTTGGGATTACCACGATGTATGAATTTAGGGTAGCGATTGCTTTTTGCCTCAGTATATTTCAGGCGTTAAAACTGATGAAATTGAATTATAGAGTAAGAGAGTATGTTTTACATAATTTAATTACAAAAATTTTTAAGAGCACAACACTGTGCCTAGAGATATTTAAACTGGTTCACATTTTTATCAGTACTTAGTAGCAGTGGTAGTAGTATTTCATAGAAATTAAATACAGTTTACTTTTTCTCAAGTATATATAAACCACACATTGAATAATTATATCAAAATACTTTTTATAAACAGTATTATGGAGTCCATGATAATATATTTTGAGAAAATAGGTGGTTTATTTAGAGATTATTTTTCTAGAGCTTATCTGATGACTGTAAGTATTTTAATAGCATGAAAATTAAGGTAGACTACAAAGAGATAAATAAATGATAGGCACATAGATATAAAAACACTCATAAAAGTAGATTTAGATTATTCTAAATTTGTGAGAAAAATTATAAGAAAATATTTAACCCTAAAATAATCTTCACCAGAACTACATAAAATTTATTGCAGCAGAATTGATTTCTGAATTTGCCTTTTTTCTTAATAAAAATGTCATGAAATATGTGAGGATTATTCATATAATAACAACTTGAATATATATATATATATATATATATATATATATATATATATATATATATACACTTTCATTGCTCCTTAGGTTGATCTGCAAAGGCTTTTCAATTTTGTGTTTGTTGATGAATAACAATGTAGAAAAGGAAGTCCAGGCCCTAGTGACACACTCCATCTTTGGTGACAATTAAAACGTAAACCAAACTCATATATATTTTATGTTTAATAATAATTTAAGAATTTACAAACCATAATAAAAAGGATTATGTTTTTGAATCAAAATTCTTATTACTCATCCCATAGGACAAATTATGGCACCAGAAAATGAACTCAGGCGATATTGTGCAGGTGATTGCAGTTTAATAAAATTCTAAAAGTGAGACAACTACATTTTCATAGAGTTAACACGTCAGGAGTGTTGCTTTCACATGATGCAAACTAATTACCATATTCTTTACTTGTTGGAGGAGGGTTAGTATTAGAAATGAAGGCACTGTTAAAATCAGTCTCAGATGACCTAACCACTATTATGAAACGGGAAGGGCTAATTAGGTTCATTTCATTAAGCATGAAATGAAGTTGAAACCACTCTCTCAAAATGAAAATCATCACTATTTTACAATGCTATTACTACATTATAGAGTCAGTCCTCAAGACAAAGAATTGCTCTGTTCTACTATATGCTGGCTACTGTTGGGTGAAGATATTGTTTATTTCTTAATTTAATTTTTATTATTGAAATTTTATCAGAAATTATACATACGCTGAAAAATAAAATCATCTTGGTGCAAAGTGTAAGAAGTTGAGTTTTACAAATGATATAATTTTATATGGGATTAAAATATTTTTATGATACATGAATGTATTATATGACTAACTGCTAATGCCAGTTTTTAATAGTCTTGAATATTTTTATGTCTTTAAAAGTTCATTTTTGTATGATATAGTGATATAATCAATGATTATTTTTGAAATATAAAATTAATAAGAATTTCAACCCTTAAGGAGGGTATAGTAATATGAAAATACACTTGTTACCATTAACACATTTTTTAAAAGACAAAAGTTTTGTATTTTCATCATGTTGAAAGTGACAGGTATTCAGAAGCTTCAAAACAATAATTACCTAGAAAATAATTTATTTGATACAGATAAAGTTATATTTTGAAAAATGACTTAAAGTTCGATATATATTCATCCTGTAGTATTTACCTATTTACAAACCTTACATGCTTTAGGGCTAACCTATTAAACATGAAATAACATAAATGGGAAAGCAAATTTCATCAAAATAAAAGTAAGCTTCTAATCATTAAAATTTTATTTAAATTGCTTGATATAGATGGAAAAATACTGAGAATATTCCCAATGCATTTTGCACGAGGTACTTCAATTATAATACATAATATCTCGTAAAAATTCAAAAACATTAATGAAAAAAAGTATATGGCTATATAAAAGAACCAGACACTCACAAATAAACTCACACAAATACACATTATGTTATTGACTGTATAAATATAAAAACAGTTGAGAAATATATTTATATTTTGGAGAAGTTTGTGTTAAATTAACATATGACTTATTTGCAAAATTTAAAAATATGTATCACAAAATTTTAGTAAGGTATCTGTACAGGTAGAATGTAAATTGCAATTTTAACATTTGGAATATTAACATACTTTTAGTGTTATTGTAAAACAAAATTTATATTAAAACACTTTGTATTAAATATCACTTTGTGTTGTTTGAATGTGAAAACGTATCTACTTAATAATTTAACAATTCTGCTTTTTAGATAATTTTTAGCCACAGCAAATTTGGATAGCACAAATTACTCATAGGCAAATGTTTGAAACAGAAATTACTAATAGCCAATATTTGGAAAAAATGTTCCAGTGTTTCACAATGGGGAAATGACACTCACATATTAGCAAATTGAATTAAAGAACTATTCTTAACAATAATCATAAAATAAAAAGCTAGATATGTGTGTCCAGGAAACCATGGTGTACAAAATAAGTTCAATAAGAATCCAGCATCATGGGGCAAGCACGTAATCTCAAGACTGTAAGAGGCTGATGCAGGAAGATTAAAAGATCATGCCCAATTTAGAGGTTTTTAGCAAGATCCTATTTCAAAATTTAAAATAATAAAAAGGACTGAATAATATAGTCAGTTTGAAGGCCCTATTCAATTCCCTATATTGAAAAATAAAGAAATAGACTCTTTGTTTTTAAAATGATTAAAAGTTTAAAGTGCAAACAGAACATTTTAGTAGTTCTTAAACTACTCAGAAAAAATTATGGTAATTTAATTCATAAAGAAATTACCTTAGAGTTATCAGGGGTGAGTTGAAAGGAATATATTGATTGGATAAAGGTATTATTGGAAATTTATGGGTGAGAAATATCTGTATCTTTATCAGTGTGTGGATAACATGTTCATAAACCTTTCAAACTCACCAAAATATACCTGTAACTTGAATTGTTTTGTGTATAGAAATAACACCTTGAAAAAAAATTCACTAGGGCTATGTGTGTAACTCAGATGTTAAACATTTGCCTAAAAATCATAAGTCCCTGGGTTCGACTCCCCAGCACCAGATATTCTGAGAATATATGTGTTCTCCTTTAATCCCAGAAGAACTGTTGTGAGTTCAAGGCTAGCCTGGGCCACTTAATGAGTTTGAGACTAACCTGTATTACAGGGTAGACCCTGTCTCAAAACTCAAATTTTTTTAGAATATAAATTATGTTACAAAGTATTGGTGAATATGAAACTATGTAATTCTAATTGTAGCTACTTAGATTTCAGTCCTGAGAGACAAACATTTACATAAGTCACAATAACTTTAAAGTATTAGTCAGTTTTGTCATCTCTGGAACCTACAATTTAAAATATGAGAGGTTTAACTTAATATATATTTCAGAAGATTCAGTCCAGGACCAGCTGCATTCAAGGCAGGAGGATCATGGAGAAAGGCTGAAAGCAGAGATAGTTTGGTCACGACAAGGAGGGAGCAGAGCCAAAGAATAGCACCATCCAGGAAGTGGCACAGGGACTTAGATAGACCTTAAATTCAAGACTTTATGAACCAAATATGCTCCCAAATGTGGTCCACAAATGCCCAGGGTTGATCCCAACGCCAATTAGATTGACACCAACTCCTGACTGCCACATCTTACCCCTTGTCCAGTCTCTGCTTCGACATATGTACAACTTTCAATCTTCACATAAAGACAGTAGCATGTTCATAGTTCTGCTAATATAAGACAACTATGTGATTACTAGAATAGAACCAAAAATTTAACAATCCCTTCACGCAACTCTCAACAGTTACAGCACTTGTCAAAAATTTGGGACAAAGTCTGTTTTGAGACTCCAGGCATGCTTAGCTGTAATAGGGTAACAGAATCAAAAACTAATTTCATTCGGATCATTTATTTAGCCTCCACGAACTTAACGGCAAATAGTAGTTTAAGCCTCCCTGGCCAAATAAGTCTTAAATTCTACATACTCCTAAAGCCAGAATCATACAAATGACACTATAGGCCTCTTGTTGCTGGGAATAATGGTCAGACACCCTTGGGTCATGTCTGCAGTCAACTGTGACAGCTTGGGAATGTAAGTAGAGTGATTAATCCCAAGAACTCAACTCCCTTGGAGATTCTTTATAAGCAAGGATGTCAGAGATTGCCTATCAAATGAAAGCTTTATATTTTTTGCACAGTTAAGCCTGTGATAGGAGAGATTCCTGTTTTCTGAGATACTCAAAAACGTACCTTTTTCCCCACTTCTATAAGAAGTACTTGATTTCTTTTTGATGAAACCATCACTTTAGCATATCACGTTTGCCCACAAAATTACAGGTAGTTCTTACTGGGCCAAAAATAAAGTTTTTCCAAAATTTCTGTTTTGTTTTTCCACCTGGATTTCACTATAAATCTAGCTAAAAGCAATAAACAGAACCCTTCCCACAGTCATATTTTCTTTAAGATTTCTTTGTCAAATCAATTAGTCCACATTCTTACTCAAAAAGTCCTGCAAATTTTCAAGACATGATCAAATTGTGGACACATTTTCTAACAGCGTGTAATACTCATGGTCCCAAGTCCAACAGCCAATTGGAATTTTTGTTTCTAACTGAAACCTACCAGGTCTGGTGTTTATGATCCAAATTCCTACTAGGTTTCCAGTCTTCTTCCAAGCTTTATTGAGAATCAGGTACCAAGTTCTGGTATAGCAATGCCAGGGTTCTACAGAAGCCTGCGTATCTGCACTGGCTGGGGACTTAGTCGAGCACATAAAACACTTGCACAGCGATCCCTGAGCCACTGTCTCAATTACATAAGCAACACACATTAACTGGGCTTAATGGCACATACGTATAAACTTAGCACTCAGGAGGTTGAGTCAGGAGGATTGACGAGATATGTGAGTTGGAGGACAGCCTGGGCTACATAGTGAGTTCAGGGCTACTCTGGACTACAGAGTGTGAGACATTACCCCAACACACACACACACACACACACACACACACACACACACACTCGCAAAAACAAAAGCAACAAATAAACAAACAGCAAACATTGTTCACAAACTTCTCAGAAAAACTACTAGATTCTAAGCTACATGGTCAAGTGCAGTCATAGAAATGATTCTGCTGTACGAAAAACAATTGTCTGGGGCTGGGTAAGTGGCTCAGAGGTTAAAACCCTTAACTAGGAAGCACAAAGTGTCAGAGTTCAATTCTTCATTAATCAGGCACTAAATAATATTTTGAAGAATATTAGGAATATATATATATATATATATATATATATATATATATATATAATTCACAAGCACAATATAATCGTTGAGCATAGTACATAAAAATGGAGAAACTAATCAACAAAAAGGCAAAATTATCATGCTTGTAATATATCAGATGTAGTGTAAAAAGTTAATTATTCTTATCAAGTTCTGAGCTTGGGATTACAGCCATGCACCACCATGCCTGGTTTATGAGGTTTTAAGGCACAGAGCACTCAGAGCCTTATTCTCCTATCTCTCCTTAAGGTAAAACTGACTGACAAGTAAACAGAATCAAAGATATATGGTGTCTTTGAGTATTAAGAAAAATACATCAAATATAAAACTTAAATAGTGAAAGAAATTAAACACTTCAGGCACTTTATGGTCAGTGTTGTCTATATATTTACATATTTGGAAAAAGTGAAGGATCTATAATAGATAATATAAAACTCATCCCAGGGAAACTACACAGGAAATTATTATTATCTGGTACAATTTTCATTCATAGCGGTAGAATACAAAAAACAAATCAAATATCAGAAGATGAGTCTTTTTGTCTCATTTCTAATTTCATGGAATTCCCTTAAAATAGCAAATTTTAATGGAAAAAATCTAACACATGTTCACATGGTGGAAGCAAACTAATGCAGTTGCCTCTTCAACCAGGTATCTTGAAAATAGACAAATTAAACAATTACTCGCATGAGGTCCACTTACAAATCTGCCTCAGTGTTTTCCTGTTATATGTGAATGAACACGAATGCTTGAGAACACACATTTTTCTCCTGCTCCTTAAAGTTGGGTAGTATAATCTGCTGTCCCGTTGCAATTACAGTGCTCTGTCACTAAACTCCCTGGCTTAGCTCCAGTGAAAGCAAGAGTATGCGCTGCTGCGTGGATCCTTCCTATTTGTCTCTCCACTGGGTGGATTGAAGGTCCCCTCCATGGAGCCAAGCTATACTTAAAACTAAAGAAAAACTAATAGAACAACATGGTCCATCTTGATGAAGGAAAAATAGCACTGCTAAATACAGCCCTCACCCTTACATTTTAAAGTCATATTTTAAATTCAAATGTACATCGGGAATAGATACTAAACAAGGATGAATGTGTTTAGAAATATGCAAAAAGAATCCAGTGAGACTTTGTTCTTTGCAATACCAACTTCGAACTGCTCAGGATACCATGTGCCCAAAGAAATCTAGTTGCCACTCAAGATTGATAAATGTGGTATAATAAAAACCAAAGCTGATTGTAAATAATTATATTGATATGAAAATCTGTAAAAGAAATGAACTACGTCATGGTCAAACTTATTTAAAATTTATAAATTACTGGTTAAAATCATATTAATTTTCCAAATATAAATCTAAACGTTCACAGAAAAAAATTTTGGAAACAAAAAAATCTATTCTGATCTAAAGCAAATGCATATATTAATTGTAAATCATGGAAAACAAGCAGAATTTTTCTGTATATAAATAAAAATAGGTCAGATGGATAAATAGATATAGATAGATAAAAGATAAAGAGATCAAGGAAAGACGCATACTTTTTAAGTCAGAATCTTACTCTGCAGTCCAGGATGGCTCTGAACTCAGTATTTGAGCCAAGGCTGGTCTCAGACTCACAGCAAGACGTTTGCCTCAGCCTGGAGTGCTAGAATTACAGGCATGTGCCATCATACCAGCTATTAGGTGATACTGAAAGACCTAATCTAGCACTTCCTAATCAAGTGCTCTAATCAGCAACCTTCACTCCCAGCCGACAAAGTATTTCCCCCGTTTTTATTAGTGTGTGTGTGTGTGTGTGTGTGTGTGTGTGTGTGTGTGTGTGTGAAATACACACTGGCTACACTGAGCTTGAGTATTTTTTTCACATACGTATCACATCAACATTACAATTCCTCCCCTCATCCTTCTGGCCCTCTCTTCATTTTATTTTCTGTAGTTGTGAAGACAAGAGCAATTTAAATTTTAAAACTTGCTTTGGGCTCCTGAATACTAATCTACATAAAATTTCGTTTTACTCCTATTTCTGTTTCCCCTACCATGGGCACAAAGCTCTGTTTATCACATTACAACAGCATATGTGCTGCTCTCTGCCACGCTTCTCAAACAACTCCCATGTATATTTAGACAAAGCTTTCACATTGTTCTTTTATAAGCAAACATGATTAATTTTCCATACAAAATTTTCCAATTTAATTTTTTCTACCAAGTAAAGCCTAAATGGTCAAGTATAAAATTCAGGACATTTCTGATCAATGATTTACTAGGGAATGCTTGAAATCTAATATTCAGGTCAAGGAAGAGGCAGAATGATTCGTAATTAGTGCCTAGTTTTGTTTTGTAACTTTGTCCATTTTGGTAATTTAAAGCAACAAATGTGATATAATTGACTCAAAATTTGCAAAAGTGCAAACAACAGTGCCAGTGAGCTGGTGTTCATATACTTCTGTTACATTGAAACAGGTTTCATTTCCGAGTCTACCAGGATTTATTTCTCTAGATATAAATGACTGTCTTCTTAAACTAACTATCCATGAAAGATTTAAATTTGGATTCCTAACTGTCATTTTTATTCTTCCATGGAAATTGATAATAGTTAAATTGGACTGGAAATAAACATAGGGCAAAAATAGCACGTCTAATTGAAATCCCAATTCTGAATTAATTAAACAATCTATGCAAATATAATATGAAATAAAATCTACAGGAATAAGACATGATAAATTGTATCCTATACAGAATGCCACTGATGTAGCTCTGTAGATTTCAAGTGTCTAGTTATAGCTTCAAATAAAGGTATTTAAAATTGTTCTCTTTGTTGAAATAAGTACATACAGAATATATTTTTCTACATGTACTTTAATAAAAATCAAGCATAGTAAATTATATATATATATATATATATATATATATATATATATATATCATGTAATTATTATAAATAAAAAGCATATCAGAACATAAACATACAAATGCCAGTGAAAAATATTGCCGATGTTCTTGTTATCTGTAGCCAAGTGACACACTTCAGCGTGGCAGTTCCAACTTTTACACAGATGCAGACAAGTTTACAAAAGCCTCTGATATCATGTGACAGTGGACATGAATCCTGTGTCTCAGTCCAGCTTCCAAAATTACTAAGCTCAAAATATTGGGAATGCATGAAGTTCTGAAGCCTCTCGTATTATTTCTCCGTGGGCATAACTTGCTCAGGAGGAAGACATTGAATATTTACAAAGAACAGTTCCACATTTTATTTCTTAAAATTCAGTGTTAGCAAAGTATCCAAGTAAGAATTGAGGATTTCTAATTCAACAGTATTTGCAATCAATAGTGTTGCAATCGCTTTTAATTGGCAAAGGAAATACAATAAAGTTTGGTCAGTCTAAGCCAATAGCTATTGTATTAATATGTGTTGCTTATATAATTATGAAGTCATGAGTATAATTTTCTTTTATTTTTAATACATCTATTAAGAACTCACCTGGTTTGTTTAAATAAATAATTGTTAAAATAAATACTATAAAAACTTATTTTAGAAAATTCTTTTCATCCCAATATAGCTCTGCATAGTCATTTAGCATGATTGAGAAATTCCTTGGGGAAAAATCGCAAATAAAAATTTTATTTTAATATTGCTCAGGAGCAGCCCAAGATATATCTCTAATTGTAGGATATCAAATTAGAAATGCAGCATCTTTATAAATAAAACACAGTTTTTAGAAGAAACATAACAGATAGGCCATTTAGATATAAGCATTATATACAATAGAGTCCTAAATAGGGCTTCAAAATTCCTCTAAGGCCACATAAAAATATTACAGAAAAAAGGAAAAGTGTTTTTTGACTTAATCTGTTTTATCATTTTGTGCAAGAAGCATAACACTAAATCGTATAATGACAAGCCCTTTCTCATGATGGAAATCATTTTAATCTCTGAAAAAAAGAACTTTTCAATTTTGGGGTTTTATACACACATTTTCAGAAATCAAATCCTAACTAGTGGCACAGAACACCAATTTGTTTAGAAAGCATTTTTTAGGGCGAATACATCCGTTTAGGCAATGAACAACTTGAGCAACATTCCCAAACAGGCGAGCTTAGCCTGTAGGGAAATTTAATGCTTTATTGTTCCTACAACTATGACATTATAATACCATGCTTTGTGGAAGACTGACTTATATTTTTTGTTATCTCTGTTGTTTTTTTAGCTTTAATTGAGAGTGAGCACTTGGGATAATATTTAAGTTATTTTATATGTATATCAAAATGTTCAGCTGGAGCTTTCGTTTTCAAAGTATTTTGAGAGCAACTCTGCCTCTAGGCATATCAGTAACAGCCTCGATGTATGCATTTCATTGAGAAAAGCATATTTTGTATGTAGAGAATTTATCTCAAATTGAAGAATAAATGATTAAAAATGACTGAGCACCTCAGCAAGACCCCATACTATCTACCATGAGAAGCTGTTATTTCAGTTCCTTTGAAAAGAGACAACTTACTAGAGGGCTATGAGAAAAAAAAATTAGCTATATCTTAAAATGTAAAATATAACTCTGAGACGTGCTATGTGACCACACAGTAAAGGTTAGGGAGCTAATGTAGGTTCTTTATTATTTAATAAGATAAAAAACTAAAGAAATAAATATGCAAATAACTGAAAATAGATTTTTTTTTACATTTTAGTTTACCTGTAAAGTACATTTAAATTACCGTCCATATTTATAGGAAAACACATTATACAATTATACTAAAGTGCATATTTCTTTACAAATTATACTTTATCATGACATATTCAAATTATAGCATAATGTAAATAGATTTATTTAGTGTCCTTCAAGTAGAGGAAGACTTTGAGATAATTTATATAAGAATATAAAAATTTAAATTTTTATTTTAATTTGAAAATTGAGTGAAAATTTGTCTTTCCCAACAGAGAATATTTTATCAATGAAATATGTGACTAAACATTTTTCATGTGACGTACTGTTATACCTAACAGCCACATTGAATTCTGTGTCTTGCAAAGTTTATGATTGAAATGAAAATATACTTCTGTTATTCTACCACTAATAAAAAGATGAATGATTAAAATAGAAAATGTAATAATCTAATATCATGAAAATTGAAATTTCAGTTTTGTGTAGAAAGAGAAGCCACTTTTTACTAATATTAGGAATGTGTATGCATATGAGGCTGTCCTATGGATCTGTTTTACACATGAATTGACTAATTACAATGTTTATTAAATTAGTTGTTTGCTTATTTTAGATTAGTGTGGTTTATTTCAATTTCCCAAAGATCACATCATCGGTACAAGTACAAGCCATTTTCTATTGCCCACTTGTCTAACTCCCTTTTTTTTTTTTTCTTTATTTTAGCAACACGGTCTCACTAGGTCACCGCATCATCCAGACTACACTCTGAACATGCCACCCCCTGCCTCAGCCTCCTGAGTGCTGGGCTGAAAGAACTTACAGACCTGAACACCAAACCCAGTTTTCCCAGGGAGAAGCAGCAACCAGGTTCCTTCATTCTTCCCTTTGGTTCAAGCTGCCAGCTCAGCCTCCCACACCCAGGGAGTGTTTCCTTTTTTCAGCATAAATGTGAAATAAGTTAGCTGGAAAATGTGTCCTAGTCAAGCACTAGCATCAATAAAAACTAATGAGTCTAATATCAAAATTCAAAGTTACAGAAATGCTGATATCTCCTTATCTTTAGAGAAATCCAGTGGTACAAAGAAAGTGGAGGTGGTTACAGTGAGATGTCTCAGTAGTAATCTTGCAAAGCTGTGATTTTGGAAAATATAAAGATTTGAATATTCAATGACTTATAAAAATAAGCTAACAACCTTCAAATCTGAGAGCAAATTAAAACACACCAAACTGTAGCAAATTTGTAGTTAAATTTCAGTAATAAAAAAGTATTTCAGAAATAAATATAAGCTATGATGAATCTAAATCTTGATGTCATCCAGAAATGAGAATGTGTATTGCAAATCAGTCTTATATTTAACAAAAAGAACAATCTTCTCACAGTCATTATATGAAGCAAAGAAATTGCTAATCAATATTTTTCTGAAATATTTATGTTTAATTAGTGGAAACGGAAACACAGAAGATTTTAAATAAATGATGTACAAATCCCATAATAACAAATCAACTTGAAAACTAAATATGATATGGTTATTTATAAAAGTCTATTTTTTTATTCCAGTGTCCAGTACAGACCCAGAAGGAGTTATGGTAGTTATAGATTATACACTATAATGGTGTGTAATCATTTAATTTCTCTTTTAGATTGAATAAAACTCTTGATAGAGAGCTGCAATTGCTCATTCATGGTTTCTGGCATGTATAACGATCGTTAGGCACATGTGCTACACCCTTAGAACACATGTATCTGGACTCTAAGAAATATTCAAAAAGTGTAGTTGAAGTAGATAGCCAGTATTTAAATGTATATATTAATTGAGAAATTCAAGTTGTTACAAAAATTTGGATAATCATGATTTTGAAAACACTATCACATGGCCTTAAGAGTTAATACTAGGAAAATATTTAGATTAGCAAATGATCTAAGAAATACTCAAATGCATATTAACTAGGACACTAATTGGAGCCACAAACAGAATACTTGACTATACGATTTTATCTTTTATGAGGATATTTAATTATCTTACTATAATAATGACTAATTTAACTTATTTTGGTGATTTTTCCTAAAGTTTCTTCTTATACAGATCAACTTAAGCAAACAGCACACTGGTTGAAGTTTTCTATTATCTTTTAGTGTCTTAATTAACACTTCGAATATTTTAATTAAAATATATGAATTTGCATCACAGTTTCAAAATATAAGCAAATTCATTCATATATCAGTAAATATTGAATGTGTATATGCACATCAATCGATGCATATATAAAATACATATACATGTGTACATAACATCATATGTGCATCTTTATTTTTTGAAATCATGCAGTATTTCTTAAATGTATTGTGTCATTTGTTGTATTGAAATGTATTTATTGTAGTACTCAAGAATGCAATCACAAGTGCTGTACCAAGGAACTACTTTCCCAGATCTTATTTATACATTATTACTTTGGTGGTGACCATAATTTTAATATGGAGATAGAGTCTTGCTGAGTTGCCCAGGTTCGTTTTAAACTTACAGTGTTCCTGCATCAGCCTTCTCAGTATCTGAGATTACTAAAATGTGCCTCTGGATGGAAATGTAGAAAGATCATGATCATATTTATTCCACAATCATATTTTTGTGCTTTTGTCCAATGTGTTCTAAATATCAGTTAAAGAATTTCATAATAAATTCCTTTAAATTCTTAAGGTAACAAAGGTTAATATGTCTGTTATGTGCAATCAAAAATGCCTTTACTTTTTCAGAATTATTGCAGAGATCAAATGACTTAAAGTAGATGAAAGCACCCAATAAACTATAAAGCCTTGTTCAAATACATACCGTCATTATCATAATGACATACTACTTTTCACATGTTGACTCAGTACTCATGGGAGTCATTTTCTCTTTTATTCAGAGATTTTCCGTGATTACTACAATTCACTTAGAAGGTAAAAGAGGCAGTGATATTACTTTGAAGTCTTTATATCCAGTGAAAAAATGTAGCTACGACTGCATTTGAATCTGAGAATTTTATTGTAGTATAAGAGCAGGTTTATAAGTGAGCTTTAAAAGGTAGATATAATCTCAATAACTGCAGAGTTGTAAAATAGACACTCTATATCCATGTAAAAATATTGTTTGTGTGAATCATTGCCTATTTATTTTAAAATGTCACATTAACATGACGGAATATTTTAAATCCAGTAATAAATAATAAAGGCCATTTTTAATCGTGGTATTTTAATCACATTCTTGTTGCTGAAATACAAGTTTTGACCCACATCTTACAGGGAGAATCATAGTTTTAAATTCATGGTTCAAAAACCTCAGTCCATCCCTGGATGGTCACCTGGCAATAGCATAGGGCATGAGGGTCAGCTGTTATGTGTGATTTTCCAGAAAGCAAAAGGCACTGAAGTACATTACCAAATACCACATAAATTTGGCCTATGGAGCACAGTTTTAATCCCAGCCCTGGAGAGACTGACGCAGGAAGATTGCCATGAGTTTAAAGCCAGCTTGGGATATATAATATACAATGATTTCAGTAAATGCCTGGAGTACAGAGTGAGACATTTGTCTTAAAAAAGAAGAAAAGAAGGAAAGGGGATCATGGGTCTTTTTCTGCCAGTAAGATCTAGTAGAAAATAGTTGTTTGTCCAATAATAGTCAAGAATTTCTATTGTCTTTTTGACACAGGACTTAGGAGCTTGTCATATCTGTATTTTTAACTGTTGATTATGCTTTGAAAAAACTCAAAACAAAAGTGATTTAAGAACTCTGATTTTCTATTAAAGTCATTCAATTAGAAACACAAATGTCTTTATAACACTACACCCCATTTTTTCTAAGTATATACTTTTTATGAACTATCTTTGAATCCTTTCAAAACCAGCAAATCAATATAAATGGCTAAAGATAATAAACATAAAAGATGTTCAAATGCTTTGAACCTTTGAAAATAGAGACACCACCAGACATCACCCTGGAATGTGAGACATATGGAGAACATTTTTTCTGTAAACCACAAAAATTTGTGACAATCAAGCAGTAATGTGAAAGCATATAATGTAAGGTTGTTACCTCAGGAATAATTCATGAATATTTCTCATTCTTTAGTGCTGAACTATATTTTATTTTGAAAGACATGACTGAAGAGGTAGCTAGGTGTTTAGGCTGCAACTCTACATCAAGTTTGTACCACACTTATTTCTACAATTCTTCTCCAAAAGAACCTAGAGTTGTTTAATCCTCTAACTGTATACTGAAAAAAAGAATACTTAGATACCTTCAAAGCTGATAAACATGATCTTCCAAGGAACGCAGGTACCAGATACCCAACTTTGTTTTTTTGAACCTCCTATTGAGGCTGGAACTTATGTGGAGCAAATAACAAATGACGTCTTTATTACATTGAATTTATAGAATCTACAGAGGGACCCACTAATCAGTCACTTTAGATTTGTAGAATCTATAGATGCATATACTGATAATTTCCTGTAAGTCATGATGTGAGTAGAATTTGTGGAGGAGCTAGATGGGATAGCATGCCCATTCCATCCCTGACCATAGGGTAGGAGCTAACATCAGTGCGGAAGGACAGTCAATAACCTCTGCAAATTCCAGCATCCATATCCTAATTCCACCAAAAAATATTCAGTGTGCTGTATTAAAGAAATTCATGTTTTGGCTTGTAAAGAAAATTGTAGGAAAATGTTCTGATCTAGCAAACAAATGGCAGAAGCAAAATATGGATAAATTGAGAGTTAAGTAAAAAAAAATATTGTTAACAGCTGTGTCTGCTTCAAAGGATTATAGGAACAACATAGAAAAAATAAACTTTAGAGACATATTAAAAAGCATATTTTGCTGCTATAATGAAGGAAGTGGGAAATAAAGAATGTGTCTGTAGTCACTGAAGTAGTGTGAGTTATTTTAGAACTGGGAAACTCAAACAGGCAAGGAAAGTGATGCTTTGGGGAGGACCACCTGGCAAAGCACAAGTAGTTGCTTACTGGAAGCAGAAGGCTGCGGAGTTTTGAGGCATCAACAAGCAGCTTCAGTTTAGATACCTGTTAATGACAATTCCCCAGTTGTCATAAATGTTCCAACAAGAGGAAAATGCATTTCAAAAAGCAGAATTTGTGGACTCATAAACTCAGGGAAAAAAGGAAGAGAAAATGACAGAAGACACTCAACAGAATACTTTTCAAAAGTTTCTTCAGTATTTCTTGAGATTGAAGCAATGCATAAAATAGAATACGAAATAGGAAATATAAAAAGATCTGAAATGTTATGTAGAACTTCTCTGAATTTTTTGTGCTGTGTTATAAAACAAAATGTAAAATGTGCTTTCTCTAGTAGAGTTCTTTTCTTTATTGTGATTCCTACATCGGATTGCTAGAGAATGAAATAAAAACCGAGTGCTTTGATCAAAGGGACAGGAACTGGAAAAATAAACGCAACTTCGTCCTTTCCTTGGGGATTTGACGTGGCTTTCTCTTTGCAGTGTCCTATACTGCTGTCCTACCTCCGCCTCTACCATGTGCTTCCACTGTTGCCTGTTGCTCATGAAAGGACCATCACCTTCTGAAACTCTGAGTTCAAATGAACCTTTTTTCTCCACTAGTTTGTGTAGGATGGATATTGAATCACAGTAGTGAAAATGTAACGAACTAGGACACTGATCCGTAATGCTTTCTTCGCTAAGCAATTACACTAACTCTTCCAAGGCATGTTGATTTTCTGATTGCAATTATGATTCATATGACTATATTTTTTGAGAGAGAGAGGGTCTTGCTCTGCAGTCCAGGCTGGTCTTGAAATCACTATGGAGCCCAGGCTGGCCTCAAACTCCCGTCAATTCTCCTTCCTCAGTCTCTTGATTGCTAGCATTACAGGGGTGCGTCACCACGCCCCGCTTATGTCCTGTTGAGGAATAGGACCAAAGGCTTTGAGCTTCCTAGGTAAGAGCCTCAGCCTCTGAGCTATTCCTTCCAGCTTTAATTATCACTTTTTAACTCCTCATCTTCCACTTTTTGACTTATTGATTTATCTGGGTTTCTTGATTTCAGCAAACCCAGACAGACCACACTATTTGTCAAAGAAGGTGTGAGTACCAGTGGGAACAACCAGGGTCAGTCCCTGCTTCGGATGATGTGTCTTGGGATGCATTGAGCTTTGCTTGGAAGTTGAATCTAGAAGAACAAGAATGGACCGGAGAGAAGATCACTGTGGAAGCCACAGGTCTGTGTCCCGCTGGGGTTCACTTTCTTTCTTGCTTTTGCTTAGTGATCTAGCAGTTTTCCAGTAAGTAAGCTTGGCTAGAAATACTTGAATTTGACTTTTTCTCGTTCATCCTATTGAAGAAAATAAATGAGATAAGAAAACAAATGAAAGAAAGGCCTTCACTGTTCTAAAAAGTGTATGAGATAAGAAAAACTTAAAACATATACTCAACTATGTGTAAAACTGTCACAGGACTTTGCTCACCATACATATCAAATGCTTCCAAAATTTTAGGAAATTTCTTTTGAAAATCTGTTCATATGACAAAATTTTTAATTAAATTTTCAAGAGTAGATATTCTTAAGCACACTTTTACTAGACATGGTTACTGGCTGCTAACTAATTTTTGGTTCAAAGTCATAATGGCATATGATATTAAAGGAGTGCATGTATGAACTGACATTTGTCAATATTTTGTTAGAATTGTCAGTCTTTTTTATCTTTTCCATTTTTTCATTTCTATTTGAAATGTATATAATTTTCATATTACATTATAGAAGTCATACTTTTCTAAATGTTTGTATTTGAAGTATAAAAAAGACCTTGATTAAAACAAAACACATGAAAATGAAATTTTGTTGCAAAAATAATTCAGGAACTAAACGCTTTCTAGTCAGATATGTTTATGAAATTTCTTTTTATCACTTCTATTTTATTGGTGAATGTATATATATTCTATATATACAGAATATTCAATGATCACATTAAACTTGAGAATTTTGTGCTCATATAGTAGTGAGATCACTACAATCCTTTCCACCATTTTGACTTTCCTACCCGCCAGCCCTGAATCCTCCCTGACTCCCAATATTTATTAAATTTAATTCTATGAACACAACATGTGAACCCTACAAGAAATCTTTGAAACATTGTTTCTCATAAGAGTTACTTTACTCATTCATTGCATCAGTTCCCTAAGCCTCTCTCCGAAATGGCTGTAATACATGTATGCACACTTAACTAATTCTTTTATACTTCTTGAATTACTAGTTAATGAATATCTTCTAGATGAGTAACTATTTGTTAAGAAAATGAGTATGTTCTCACATATTTTATTTGAGACAGAGTCTCGCTCTGCAGCCCATGCTGGTGCGAACTCACTATGAAGCCCAGGCTGGCCTTGGACTCACTGCAGTCCTCTTGCCTCGGGATCCCAAGTGCTGGGATTACAGGCATGAACCACCATGCCTGGCTTATAAAATTATTGAAGCTTAAAATATATTTACTTGCAGCTGAAGGAATGGTACAGTGATTAATGTGCTTGCAGTACAAGTCCCTAAGGTCGATTCCTTAGCATCAAATAAAGCTGGGCATGGTGGTGCATGCCTCTAATTCCAGCATTGGTGAAGCTGAGGCAGGAGGATTGTTCTGAGTCCAAGGCTACACCAGTAAGTTCAGGAACAGCCTGGGCTACAGAGTGAGACCCTGTCTCAAAAAATAATAATTAAAAATGTACTTGCTATTCTTAATTTATTTTTACAGAATCTAAGAATTTCAAAGGTGTTTTTCATTGCAGAACCACATACGTTGCCTCTAAAGACCCACTAAATAATAGGATGTGAATATATGAAGAGGGTTCAGATAGTTAGGAGTACAAAGAAAAAAAATTGATTTTATTTAGCTGTTTCATGGTACCCTGTTCATTAATTGGTTTTCTGCACTGCTCAAAATTCATTGTACAGACAAGATCTGGTGACACACTCTTTCAATGAGTCAAGTCGTACTCTTGCTTCTTCAAATGGCATTTGCTTCTTCATTTACGAAATTTTACTAAATGACAAGTTTAAAAGTTATCCACATCATCTATAGGTTACTCAGGACTAACACCTTTCCCGATGCACTCCTCTGTAAACACACGCATAAATACACCACTAACTACCTTACCCCAACCCAAAAATGAAAACTCACAATAATACAGACATTTAAGAGCAGAATGAAAGCATAGTTTCTATTATTTCCTCTGACTACTTTCAAGATAGTCAGCCTGGACCTCGGGGTGTAGCTCAGCGGTTAGAGTGCCTATCTTGGCCCTGAGTTAGTTTCCTCAACACTATTTAAACTGGGATCGGTTGAATGTTCCTGTTACAGTAACGCCATCAATTAAGATGCTGAATCAGGAGGTTTGCCTTGACTTTGAGGCCATTCTGGGCTACATAATGAGTTCAAGACCAGCCTGGACTAAAGAGAAAGACCCTGCCACCCTCTCCCTCACACACACACACACACACACAAAAAATATCAAAACAGCCATTCACAAATTCTGCAGTGATCACATCTATTTCCAGTCCAACCACAAAAAATCTACACTGCCTGCAGTGAAATGTGATCTTAATAGAACTGAAGAGCTTGACAGTTTTATTACTTGTAATAATAATATTGTCCAAAAGCAATAACAATATACTATATGAAGTCAGTTTGAAAATTTCTCATAAAACTAAGGATAAAATTTGTGATTGTCCCACCATATCTCTTCTGCACATCTTTCCAAAATGAGTTAACAACGCCAGTGACAGTGGCATAAGCACACCCATGCATACAGCAGCAAGGTTCATAATGGTCGGGTTCAGGCGGTGGCCTAGGGGTTCAGAGAATATGAGTGAATGGATAAATTTGCTCTAT
This sequence comes from Ctenodactylus gundi, assembly GCA_004027205.1. Lineage (NCBI taxonomy): Eukaryota > Metazoa > Chordata > Mammalia > Rodentia > Ctenodactylidae > Ctenodactylus > Ctenodactylus gundi. Next base: position 225,793 of record PVKB01002764.1, on the reverse strand, counting down.
TTACACAATGGAGTACTATTCAACCATACAGAAGAAAAACTGGAGTCACTGGGAGGAACACAGGTGGATGCCAAAACCATAACGCCAAGCGAAATAACTCATAGACATAAAGTTAAATATCTGATGCTTTTTGCTTACCTGAGAAGCATAAAATATCAAGTGAAAATTGAAAAACAAGTGATTGGAAATGGTACTTGAGAAAATGAGAAAGAAGGAGAGAGGAAATTGGACAGGAGATGAGAAAGTAAAACTAAGCTACGACATGCGTATGCACCACCGTCCCAGGATGTATGCAATATTGCATATTCCAAACATACAGCATTAATAGAAAATAATATGAAATAGGCAATATAACAATGACTTTTATAGTTGCATTTTATTAGTGGACATAATGAAAATATACTGGCTATAGATACTGATATTTCACAAGTATGGAAAATTTTGACTGGAGGAATAGCATGACTGATAAAGCACTTGCCTCACAAGCACACGCCCATGGGCACTGTGTTTGATTCCCCAGCACCACATAAATAGAGTCTCTTGGTGCTGTAATCTAGTACTTGGGATGCTGAGACAGGCGTGTTTTTGTGTTTAAGGCTGGCCCTGACCATATAGAAGGTTCAGGACCAACCTGCAGTACAGAATGACACCCTGTCTGAATGACTGCCCTGTTGAAAGGGAGTAAGCAACCGGTACTGTAGGACATTAGAAAATTATGTAGCTATTGTCAAGAGGCATACGACTTAAAATGAAGTAAAACAAAAGCAGAAAGCACTACATCAAAATGTAAAGTCGTATATGGCACTGAATTTCAAGAAAGTGATGATTAATAGTGAAAAATCATAAAAAATGTGTCTGGGCTTCTATACTTAGGGTATGTATATTCTATGGGTTTTGACTTTGAATATGAATTTAGACAAGAAAACAAAGAAGATCAGGTTTCCAAGGAAGACAAAGACTATAATATTTTGCTACATTTTGAAAAAATTACTATATTTCTTGGAGTTTAAACATGTGTAAATTTCCTTCATAATCATAAAATCGTGCTACTAACAATCGCATTCTGTATATTCATGCTGGGGCCTACTTGGCAGGAAATGGGTCTTTAGACTTAATTTTCTTCATAATCAGAGCAGGAACAATACTTCTTATGTTCCACAGAGATTTCTTACGATAACACCATTAATAATAGTAGATGTGAAAATTGTTTCAATATTGTAAATTAATATTTAAATAAATATCATTAAAGTCATGAAAAGAAAAAAGTAAATGGCAAAAAAGTTAAAGATAAATGATAAGCAAATGATCAAAAAATGCTTAAACAGTTTTTCAAAGGTAACATACCCTATGCCTTTTTATAAACTATAGACATTTTTCCATGTTTATATCTAACTAAGTATATAATGTAGATATTATATATAGCTAATTACTTTGTAAAAGTGTATAAAGTATCCCCTATTCTGAGGATACATTTAGAGTGTGAGGATTATAGTTAAGAATAATGTACTGTATTCTTGAAAATTACAATGAACGTGTATTTTTAAATATTCTTATTACAAAAGTTTTGAGTATGTAAGGTGTGGAGTCTGCTAGTTGTCTTTAATCATCCCACAGCACCTACAGGTAGTGAAATATTACCTTATTTTTTATAAATAAGTGTAATAAAATTAATATAATAACTTCCAAAAATAATTGCACAATTTTACTCTACAATTACAAAGCTTGTACTATTCAGCCTATAGTAGTTCACTCTTGTAATCTGTGCTCTCTGGGAGAATAGGACACAAAAGTCAAATGTATAAGCCTACTCTGGCAAATTCTGAGACTTACAGAGGTCTCATCTCAACATTAAATTAAAGGAAAGGCTGGGAATGCAGATCAGTGTGAAGACTCAAGTGTTAATCCCCAGTATAAAAACTAATTAATCTTATTTTATTAATTTTTGGACTGGGGTTATTTATTTCTTCATTATTTAAACTATTTTGTAATTTTAGCAAGATAGGCTAAAACTTTTCTATGAACCTGTCTGCCTATCTAACCAAGCAGCTACTCATTCATTCATCTATCAATTAATTTTTAAAAGGACTCCATAGAAGACTTGAAACAACAAAAGATGTCTACTAAATATTTGTTGAATTTAGTTGTTGGTATAAAACAATGAATTCCATAAGAATTTTAGTCTTGGTAGTTTACTTTTGTGAAATCCAAAAAGCTCTCTTATTAAGCTTGTTAATATGTTTTTCTTTTTCTTTTTCCAGTGATGGTTAGGGGATCCAGAGCATTCACTGTATGCTGCAAATCCATCCTATTTTTCGGTTTTGATTTTCAGACAGGATCTGATGAAGTCACTAAGGTGCTCAGAATAGACCTAAATTGAAATCTTTCTGCTTCAGCCTCTCAGAGTACTGAGATTATACACTTGTGTTGATTCTGTTAAATAGTAGAGTGTTATGTTGTGTAATTTTACATTGCATTTTCACCACAGTTAATTGTACATAGGAGAGCTTTGACCCTGACAAACTTCTGAAGGATACATAACGGACTCCAGTTGCTCTGGTGATTAAGCACCTTTTTATACAAACATAATTTCATTTCTTTAGGAACGCTGGAACAAAAAAAGTTGATGTGCATGCTTTCTCTTCATTTTATTATGTTACAGAGATTTTAGTATGGGAAACTAGAAATTATAACATCAGAACTAATTTTAAACTGATTTTTGTCTTGCTTTCTCATTACTGGAACAGAATATTCAACGTTCACAACTTAAAGAAGAAAAGATGTATTTCACAGTTTTGAAGGTCTCCATTCATTGGCAGGCTTTTGGAAAATGATGGAATCACATGGCAGGGGTCACACCTTGGGACTTGACCTGGAGAAAATCTCTTCACAAAACAGCAATTCAGAGCCAAGTCTATATGGATGGGTGAAACCTGAACACACGTCTTTCGCGCAAACCCCAAGCCTTTGTGCCTTCCAGCCAGGTCCCACTTCCCAATAATCCATACTATCCATACTATCCATGGATGCCTTTTGTAGATGGCAGTATGTATATACAAAAGATACATGGGTCCTAATATTTTCTATGTCTTCGTTAAGATATTTCTCGTTTCTGTTTGTCAAATATCATTGTGGAAAGGGAAGGGATCTGGTGACAGTGAGAGCTGAGGGGGTGGAGAATGGGAAGGTTCAGATGCAGTATGTAAATGACCCTTTTCTGTAAATGTGCATGTAATTGTTATGATTCACAAGCACATACCGCTTAAAAGAAGTTTGGGGGAAATTAAAAATTTGTATGGCACAACAAGTCACTTCTGAAAGGGTTGGTTTTGTAGCCCAGTGATGAAGCAGTTGCCTAATTTACGTGAAGATCTATCCACAGTACCAATTTGGAAAAAAAAAATTGATTCTTCTGCAGGATTAAAAATGTGCTGTATATTATACCAATGACAGCACCATAAAAAAGTGACATCCTAGATACCTCAAATATTTATCACATGATTAAGTCAACAGTGTTGTTTTTAGATAATTTGTAAAACTAAGCTTGAATTTGAGTGATATTTAAAGTGATTAAAAATTACACGTTTTGCATATGTTTTTACTAACTGAAAAATCCCAAGAAAAGAAAAGGACAAGTGAAACACAAATCAACAATAGTATGTTTATTGTATTTTGACTAATGAAAAGCTTCAGAATTATTTGCCTTTCAAAACAACCATGATAATTTGAAATGCATCAACCTCTGCCAAATTTTGCTAGCTACAATTTCCATCTGAATTTTCAATGTAGTGAGACTATTTAATATATTCCCCCTGTGTGCTTTATTTTTATATATTCCAAAATTCATGGTAATAATTATTTAGGAAAAAAGAGACAGATCATAAATATTGATTCTCACAATACTCAAAGCTAGTTACTTTGAACAAAGGCTTGACTAATATGTCATAATGATGTGACATTTTCAAATACTCCTTTCAGTTAATCGGCTTGTACTGCTAAGAGATGACTATTAAAATGAATTACTTTTTTTGAATTCTATTTCTGCAGAATGTTGCTGGAAGCACTTAGAAACAAGACCTCTTAGTTATTTTAAAAATAAGACCTGTCATTTTTACTGTAGCCAGTGAAAAAATAATAAACAATTGATTCAAACTCAATTAGTTGCAAAGAGAAGAGAAGTAGAAAACAAAAGATAGCGAGAAAGAAGAAAAAAAGAGATCGAAATATTTGCCTATATGTAAATTCTTGCTTTACTCTATCTCCCTGGTGATATTGTTCTAGAGAGTTTAGGGTTTTTCCAAATCAGACTAACTTGAGATACTATGAAATTACATACCCATAGCACAAGAATACATGTAAGTAAACAGAGAAGTGGGTGACATGACTGCATTACTCTCGGGGTACTGTTAATTTGACAGGCTCATCCTGTTTAGTTTAATACCCAACCATTACATAAATATAGTTTTATTTTTATGACAATTAGAAATATCAACACTCAATGACCTTTGTTAATGTCAATGGGAAAATCAAGAAAATATAACTGATTTATCCTATAAATAAAATAGCCAAAATTTATTCAATTGTCATAATTTGTTTTTCATGTTACAGATGTTTAAATAACTGTATTCTCGAGTGGGAGAATTTCTTCAATTTCTCTATTAGATGAATATTAAAGCAATTATTTTTACTCTAACACAAAAAATCAAACTTTTGAAAATCTTTACATTGCAATACCTAGTAGATTATTTCCCTATGAAAAAGTCACTATAATAAATTCCACAATGATATACTCGTAGCCACTTTTCTCAGTTTGAATCTGGAATGTTCCCTAAAAGCCTCGTGTGCTTGGAAAGCAATTAAACCAAGGGACTTACTTGTGTCAGTGCCGTTAAGAGGTGGGTCCAGTTAGGAGGAGCAAATCCCTGGGATATGACCCTGAAAGGTCACCTCCCTCATTGGCTCTGGTTTCTTCTCAGATCCTTGACTCCCATCCTGTTCTCTGCTATGTCCTTTCACCATTGCCATCTGCCCATGAGTCAACCAGGAACTTTTGAAACTAGTGAAATAAATAAACCTTCCGTCTCTTAAGTGGTGTGTGTTGGATATGGGGGTCCAGCAACAAGAAAGCAGGTAAGTCACCATTCTGAAACAATTTTACCTCTTCACACAGGTAACTGTCACTTCTGCCAGTGCAGCATGTGCAAGTGCTACAAGTACAGCATGCGAGAAGCTGAAAAGGATTTTTCTTCCAAAATGCTCTCCTTCATTCATTATAGTTATTGATGGGACATGATTATTGAGCAAATTTTTCATATGGTGCTACAACCTGATTTTTGTAAGTAACTTCAGACTTGTAAATAAATTACAGATTTGAATAGTTACTCTGATGAATTCAGAGATCTTTAATCTTAAATGAGAATTTTTTTATCTAATTAGTTCTCTATAAGTGTATAAATTTCATTGTCAATATCAAGAGCATTGAGCAAATTATTTTCTTTCAAAGAGGACACATGTCCTTGAGAGGCAGAATCCTTCATTACTTTGACTATTTATTTTATAAAATCTGACAAGAAATAAGATTACATAATATTACTAAAACAAAATAATTTCTGCACTTACCAAATTCTTGAAAATAAGCAGTTAAAGCACGTAGTGTGCCACTTTTCTATGATTATCAATTTTGTATTCTTACATACAATAAACATTGAAACATAAAATATTTCAAAATCCTGCTAATCAAGAAAAAAATATGGTCCAGTGTACAAGACAATAAAATTTCAAAGCATCCAGGAGAAAAATGTACAATTTCATGTGTTTTCTTATTTTCGTTTTTAAATAGGTCAGAAAGAAATTTGTATTGTGCATCGATCATCTAGCCAAAATCATAATTTAGCACGTTCATAGCCCATCAAAGTAAATGTTAGAATGCCTGATGATGAACATTTTTAAAGACTATGTGATACATGCATTGGCTGAAGAATGTAAAGCAACAGCAATCAGGGCAGTGTAATAGCACGTGATTAAAAAAATCAATGACAGGAAGGAAATGAGAGTACTCACATACTACGCAATTAGTTGAAGGGCATTCTTAGAATGAATTGCATTTTCTTCTCAAAATGAACAGAATTTTAGCATGAAACTGTCTGACCAGGAAGACAATATTACATGTCCAAAGTGCTTTTCTGAGCTTTCAGTTCACCTGTATGAAGTAAAACTTAATAGTTCACCAAATGGGATTGGGCGCAATCAATATTTGGGCCTAGCCGCTGCTCCCTATCTGGAATGAAAACACATTCGTGTTTAAGTTTCCCCAGGAAAAGTTTTGACACAGCACATGGCTTCTTCTGCAGAAACTTCTTGCACAAAACCTCATAAGGTTGTAAATCAGTTTCGTCACACCATTGCTCATACCCAGTACTCCAGCCTCTTAAGCAAGTTACTGTCAGCCAATTTTCTTTTATTTTAATCGGTATTGATTTGTATTTTACTAAATATATCAAGAAAAAGCTAGATAATTTTGGATTAGATACAATTGAAATATAGAAATTATTGTATATTTAATATAACTAAAACATAAAGTTGTAAAACATCTCAGATTCTGAAAATCATATTATAATCTTTTTTTTTTTAATTGGGCTGGAGGAATAGCTCAGCAGTTAATGTTCTTGCCTAACAAGCTCAAGGCCCTGGGTTTGATTCCCCAAAACCAAAAGGCTGAGTGCGGTAGCACATGTTCATAGTATCAGCACTTAGGAGTCTGAGACAGGAATATTTTGAGTTCTAGGCCTACCTGGGCTACATAGTGATTTCAGGACCAGTCTGCAGAGACAGACTGTCTCTAAAAAGAGAGAAATCAATGAAAAGGTAAAAATATGGTTATACTTCCTGACTTTATACAGTTTTCAATATCACTACACACCCCATAGTAGTTTAATCAACTCACTAATAAGACAATAGACTTATTTTCATTAATCTTCCTTAAAGAGACCTGAATAAAATGAAAATCAAGTGAAGGAAAGGGGAATATGCCCACAAAAGCTGAGATTCTGTAGAAAAAAATTATTAAGAAGATGAAATATCTAAAAAAATGAAGCATTTGAAATGAAGCATCTTTTGAAAATAGGATTGGTAACAGCATGGTCTTAAAAGTAGAAATTCATTTTCCAGACAAAACCCTGAGGAATCTTCATCATGGTGCTGTCGTGAGCAATGTGTGATACTCAGGTGCGTTTAAAATAGGTTCAGTGATAGGAGCCTAGCACCTAGCCACAAGGTCTCTTTGCTTGGGCGAGCCACATTTTTATCTCCTTCATCCTGACACAAATTGTCATATAGATAAATGAATGGGTAAAAATTTTGAGGTCTCCCTGCTTTTTGCAGTCCAAATGACCTATGTGGGAAGAATTGAAGACTCAATGCTGGCCACTGGCATTGCAGAGATTGTCCATGTTTTTGCTTCCCAGAACAATATTCTTCAGATATCTTACTAATCAGACCACCTACTAGAAAGATCTATACATACATCTTTATTTCTCTTGTTTAGAGTAAGATCTACCAGGAAAATACAAGTAGATATACAATAGTGAAGAAATGCCGTGACCTCTGTCTGGAAAATCCATTTTATTCATTTCAGATACAATACTATATAAAGGCAATTTTGAGAGCTTTCTGTAAATAAGGATTTTCTGATAATTTAGGTATTTTTTATTGTTTCTATGTTCTTTTCCTATTCCCACTAAAATAAAGCCAAAAATATAAACATTTGACTTACATAAAAATCTAAGAGATTGATGCATTTTAATTCTGTTTAAATCTATTTAAAAGATAGTTGATGGTATGAAGAAATTGGTCTGTTATTTTAAATCAGCCAATTTTTAAGGAATAGTGCGTACCAAAACTACATATATGAGAATAAGATGCTGACTGTCAATGTTCACATGGGAGCAAAAACACCTAAATGGTAATTTTTAAAATACAAATGTTAATTATATACCGATAAGATTATTTTGAGAGGCATTTTGTGAAGAACCTTATAAAGTTATAAAAATGAATGTAGTCAATTGGACAACAAGTGCTGTCATTTGAACAATAATGAACACGAAGAAGGCAACAATGACTTAAAAGCCTGAAAATCAAGAAGTATACAATAATCAAAAAAAAAATTTTTCCCCATTTTACTGATATGTATAAGCACAAAATTTAAGTTTTACAATGAAGTTGAGCATTTTGTGCACCTACGTATCTTGTCAGGGTGACAAGGACTTTCCCACTGTCCTTTTGTCTCTCCCCTACCCATCCTGTCCCTCCAGCCCTACCCCCGGTTCACTTTGTTTTTCGTTTTAAGTCCTGAGAGCTTCTAATGTATGACTTATTTTCTATAAGTAATTAGAACTAATATCTCATAATATTTATATTATGTAATCAGTGGTCAACTTACACGACTCCATAGTCTGTACTGTGAATGGGGCCAATACCAACATGGGGTTTCCTCTATCAGACTCAAGCACAGAAAGTATGGAGGAAAAGATGTGATTTCTCATAAAGGGAGTTTTCATAAGAGACTGGTGGACCTGCAGCCTTCTGTGAAGAAGACTTCTAGGAGGATTTTGACCCAGCAGTTGCCTCTTTAACCTTTTGTCTCTGCAGGGACATTTGTAGTTGAGGTGTCCTAGGGAACAAGGGACACTTTGAAATTCCTACCTGAGAAAAGACAAGCAAGCAACTGTGCTTATCGCTGCTAATAGAAAACAAGTTGTTAATTAAAGGGGCAAGCCAGTTTACCTGTTGAGAAAGAAAGCAAACAATTGATCAAACAAAGGCATCTAAACTACTTAATGAAGAAAATAAACTGTCAAAGGAACCAGCCAAAGCATTTCCTTCTGTAATGAAAGTGTGGGAGCACTTAAGGAAAGAAATGCAAGTAACTGAACTCTTTTCTATCTGGGCAACAGTGCTCAAATCAATCAATCAATCAATCAATCAATAAATTAACAAATAAAAACTAATGACATTCTTTAAAGGTTTCATAAAAATTAAATGTCTTTAAATACTTCTTTTGCTTGGCTCTCTCTTTTTGGTTTTCTTAACTAAATTACTCCTCCTGCTATAGTTCTTTTCTGTAATATAATTTTATTTTACTTCTGCACTATAACTAGGCCATCTACTATTTCCACTTTGTATGCTACAAGCCAGTGCCACTGGTATTCAAGAATAATTTCTTTAAATTGTGTATTGATTTTCCTTTTACCTTTAAAATATTTGCTTTTTTTAACTCCCCACATATGTCTGGGACCTACTGGGGCCACCCTTTTGCAGAATGCAATCCTCTGCTCGTTTTTAAATAAAAAATTTCATTGATATTGATGTTATTTTGAGGGCCAATCTGTGAAAACACTTCTTTGTGTCTTTGGTGCAAGCAATGAATTGGATTCAGAAGAAAACCGTTGCAAATACTAGGGTTGACATTACTTCCTCTGACACTAAGTATATCCTATAAGTCTATATTATTATATGAACCAGCAAGATACACACACACACTCACAGATAGTGTGTGTGGGTGACTATAATCTTGGTTTCAGGAGAGGGTGTCAAGTGCACAGTAATTTTGCATGCCTCAGAGTCACATAAGCAAATAGATATTAATATCTGATTAGAGTAAATGTACACTTACATCACACATACATGCCTAAGCCATATGAGTAAAGTACATCAAACTTTCCAGAGAATGATGTCTGAAATAGTAAAGAGCACATAATAAATAACTAATTCATATCATCATTATATTGGCCAAGATTTATACATGTAACATCTCTTGTTGTTGTGTTTTTGTTCCCCTGAACTCTGGAGATTAAGGGCTTTGTGTAGACTGAGCCCTACTCTACTACTGATTTACTTCTCTGGCTCATGTTTATATTATTTTGTGATGGTCTCACTATGTTCTTGCCCATGCTGGCCTAGAACTTGTGATCTTCCTGCAGAACCTCTGAGCATCTGGGATTACAGGCATTCAAGACCGCACCCTGCAGTGCTATACTTCTAAGTGCTCCTAAAGATCACCACAGAAGGATTCTGGGATGAATGTAACATGAGCCAATCTTCATAATACGCCTTGCTAATTCCGTAGTATTGGATTATGTAGTGACTGTCCTTACAGTGTCGCGCTCTGTTTTGATGACTGGGCAAAAATTAATATTTATTTGGTTGACAATAGTGTGCTGAATTCCCATATTTATAACACATACATGTTTATATGCACATTTTTAAAAATTTAAAACATTATACCAAAATAGTATTTCACATATTTAAATAAAGAAATAACTTAGGTATTTAAATGAAAAGTACTGCTTATACAATCCACTTATAATTTGCTACAAATGTTTATCACTTTTACAGAATGCATTTTTATGCTGCTTGTTTTCACCTTACAATGTCTTATCTGGGTAATTGATTATTAGGTGTCAATTCATTTTTAATACTGTTAGATATAATCATGTGATATTTTAATAAATTTGACTCAAATAAATAAATAAGAAAAAAATGCATTCATCAGGCATGTTAAAAAGTAAGAGAAAAAACAAAGGCTGAACTATATCTAGTGCTACTTGAGTCCTAAAAGGCAGAATTTTGCCACACACTTAAAATAATTATGGACTAGCTGTAATACTGATTTTGCAAGGAAAAATCAAGGACTTGCAGACAAGCAGTGTAACGGGGTACACTGACATTTAGCAAAGAGAATCGGCTGATGATAAATTCTGTTCAGCAGGCAATCAATTTATATGCAAAATTTTAATTAAAAATATTAGTCCATTTAGTTTGACCAATTAGCCAATTATATTCTATCATCTTAAATATTTTGATGACTAGAAATCTCTGCATTAAATTAATTGTTCAATTATCACCTTTTCAAGGTGAAATTTTAAATCATTAATATTATTATTAAAATAATCAATTCAATAATTGGTCAAGTTTTCAAATTAATTCCAGCTTCTGTGACTGCAAGCAATTAATATGTAATAACGGTAACACATAATAATGCTGCACACAATTTCTAAAAGCGCAAAATAAGTCACACGTAATTATAAAAGTTTTGCAATTTATTTTAGTCAATAGTTTCATAGTATGTCAAGTTAGGGCTAGTAAGTATATTTTTTATATGAAGAGAAGGACATCAAAAACTTTATTAACTTGCTTATTAAGTGAAGAATTTATATTTGAATGTATTTCTTGGGTTTGAGTGTTTACATACAAAAAGGGAGTCTTTTTTTTTAAGTATCTAAAAACCAGTAAATAGGAAAACAGTTTTCAGAGTAAACGATTACTTCGACTAGTCAAAGGTTCACACAATATTACTTATGTCATAAAAAATTAATAAGAAAACAAACTAAATTATGTAAACATTAGATCTGTTTCTAACATGTTATTTGTATATTTGACTATAAACTTATAGTTTTATTTACTTTAGTTATAAGGCAAGACTTAAACATATTTATATTTAAATAAAAAGTTCTTTTTATTATTATTGCAGTTGCTAAAATGACATCTAAATAACAAGCACGGTGATTCATTAACTTATTGCTTAACTTATATAAAATATACTTTACTGTTAGATTATTTTTCATTTCTCTTGGTTTAGAAATTTAAGATTAAATTCATGAAAAAGATCTTGCATTTTTAAAATAATAATAATATCAAAAAATCTTTCTGAAATTACTGAAAAGGATTAAAGATACTAAATAGAAATTTCTATAATGAAGAATTAAGAATATATTTAAAATTTTATTTTCAGTTTTCAATCTTTTTTTATTATTTTATTGGCCAGAAGATTTTTCATGAAATAAGTTGTAACATACACAGAAAAGTTTAAATTTTTTATCTTACAATAGAGAACACTGAGTAAAACTATTTTAAATATTTATTCTGGTTTGTTGGACACATTACAGTATGTTTTAATTTATTTTAACTAATATTTTAAATTTTAGACAGTTTTAGATTCATGGAATTGGGAAATAACGTTCAGAGTTTCTGTACAACTTTACCCCTTTCATCAAGTGGTAATACCTTGTGAAACATCAATACAAAAATGCAACTGTGATGTTAGTTTTCACAATGAAGAATGCTTCTTTGACCACAAAGAGCTCATATATTGATCTTTATAATCACACACTTTACAATCTCATACTAATCTTCTTGGAATGCTGACAACTGACTAGTTATCATTTTCCATAATTTTTTATTTAATTAAATCGATATAATAAAAACTACACAACATGTGTCATTTGGAATAGATTGTTTGTTCTCACATCACACTTTGGAGATTTTGCAGATTGTGCCATGTCTCAGTAGTTTTGTCCTATGGATTGTTTATTACTATGACATAATGCACCTGTGCTGCAGGTCACCCCAATATGCATTGAAGGATATCTTGATTCCATTTTTATTTACTTATGCAAGTATTATATATGTTCTAGGCATCAATACACAGTTTTGATGCAGAGGTCTTCATTTCTCTAAGACAACTGCAAAACAATGTATTTTCCTATTCTATTAATATTTAGACAGTTAGCCTTTTAAAATATCGTCAAATACTTTTAATCATACCTCTTACATTTTAAGCTTCCAGAGTTTAAATACCACATTTAATTCCAATATTGATTTTGGGTTCATTTGGTATTAATTGGGAAACGTATTTGAATACATTTTTATAAGTAATGACTATTCAGTCAAACACTACCATTTATCAAAAAAATTCTGCAAAAAGTCGCCTGTATTTCACTGTAGAAAATCAGCTGAGCACTTTTGCACAAATCTTCACCTGGACCGCTTATAATTTTCCATTGTTTTATACTCTTAACTCTCAACCAACAACACAGCGTTTTATTTGCTGTAGTTATAACACAAGTTCTGAATTTGGAGATACTTTCCTCTAATACATTTTTTCTTTACAAGTTTTATCTATTCTATTTATTCAATCTTTTTATTTTTTTATTAAATTTGGCATGGTCTACCCCGTTTGCAATCCCAATACTCTGGGAGGTTGAATCAAAAGTTTGAGGCCAGGCTAGGCCACTAGATGATGTAATAAGACTCTGTCTCCAATTAGAGAGGTCTAGTGTTACAGATCAGTGCGAATGGTGTGGATTCAATCTCCAGCGCTACAGATGCACAAGTATATACACGGACACACACACACACACACACACACACACACACACACACACACACTCATGCACAAACTAAACAGAAATGATAGATTATAGATGTAGAAACTTAGTGCTGTTTCTGTCTACAGGATACTTGAGAGCACTAAGGTAGAAAGTACATTAAACCTGGGAGTGGATAGGAAGGGATCCAGCATCCTTGGTGAGGGAATCTTTCCAACCACTGAGAACAGGAGTGCTTTCCATCACATAGCTGCTTGTTACATTGTACTACTTTTAGCCAATCAGCTCTATCTTTTTTTGTTACATTTTCACTTAACTGTTTCACATGTAGCTGTAGGAAATGGCTGTCATTACTTACATGGATACTAATAGTGTTTAGAAACATTTTTGATTTTTTTTTTACTGGACTTAGGTGACTTATTGAATTCTCATGTTAATTTTAATTTTAATTTTGCTGTTGTTTACTAAGTTTTTCTTTTCATTGTTTATTTCCTTAGGCCTTTGCATATATACGCTAATGTCATCTGTGAAAGAAGTTTTATTTTTATCCAACATAAATGATTTTGTCACTTTTTCTTGACTTAATTGCGTTGACTAGAGCTACCAGTGTTACACTGAGTATGAAGAGTAAGAGCAGGTATCCTTGTCCTTGGTACTAGGCAGAAACACTTAAAGTATTAGAATCAAGCAAAATGATGGTTTAGGTTTTTTTCCGACCTCATTTTTTCTCATATATATTGTTTTATGTCTCTGTGTTATTTGTCTAATTTTATTTCAATAACAAAATGGTATTGTGAATTTTCTATTTTATAGTGACTATTTAATAAGGAATAATTTTTTTAATAGCTTAAACCTTTGTAATTTGTTAATAAAATATTTAAAGCATTTTCATTTGTTGTTGTTGTGTAATGTATCTTGTGGCTTTCTGGGAATTGATTTTATAATTGAGTGTCTTTAGAGACTGGGTTGCCCCCCACCCCTTTATATTTTAAGACAGAGTTTCACTCTGTAGCCAAGGTTGGGCTTGAACCCACTGGTGTAGTCCAGGCTGGCCTTGGACTCAGAACAATCTGACTGCCTCAGTCTCCCAGGTATTGTGATTGCAGATGTGTTATTTTGTATATGGTGCTGGGAAATGAACTCAGGGTCTTGAGTTTGCAAGACAAGGACGTTAGCCACTGTGCCATTCGTACAGCCCCTGTCCCATTTCTAAAACATATTATATTTGTTAAAGAGAAAGAAAAGTTCTAGATTTTTTTTAGGTTTATTTAGTTGAGTGGGGAGTCCAACAGTCCATATATTGTAGAGAATATAGTATGTAGTATCTATTCATTGTGTTTGTAGCATTGTTTGGTGTGAACATAGGAAAATTCTTGTCCTATAAGATTTTGTCTATTCCAAATTAAAAAAAAAATGGTAGCTTTGGGAAATGCACCTCTCTTCACTGTACTTTGGATTTTTAAAGAATTCATTGAAGTAATGATTTTTCAAGGGCTTGGATTTGCCATAGAGCTTGAGTATGACACCTTCAATCTGTCTGTGCAAGAAGCCAGAGTTTCCAAAGTCATTTTCATCGTTTCATAGCTCTTTCCGTTAATCTTAACGGTACTTCTTTGTATATATATAAATGTTGCCACAAAAGTCTCCATTTAAGATTAACTAGGTGGCTATTTCTTCTCATTTCTTTCCAAGTTGCATTTCATACCCCAGGAATTTCAGAACAGATTTGAAATAAAAGCAGATATTGTGTTTCTACACTGTACTGGTTTGTTAAATGTGTCTGTTCATTAAATTTATTTTGTACACAATGAATATCTACCGAAAATATTTAATCACCTTAAAGTATCACTTTATGTTTTTTTCAAAAAAACATGATTAATAATTGTAGTACACATTAAGTATTAGGAGATTATAAAACATTAATTCCAATAGTGTAAGAAGCAATACTTTTTTATTAGTAGAGTATGCTTATACAACACATCTCTGAAATATGTCCATTCCTTCACTGAAATAAAACAAAATTCAGAGATAAGTGTGAACCATTTCAATGCTGAGAATTAGCCTTTATCATCTTAATTGTAAGTCTTAAATACCATTTAAAATTATTAGCTTAGAAATAATTTGGCCAATTTTGAGTAAAATATACAATGTTCTAAATTCTTTCCTGTAAATTTGCAGCAGTTTCTGTTTTCTTTAAATTCTCGACAGATTGTGCACGCATGTGGGTTACGTCAACTAGGAAGTTTCAAATGGAAATGGAACCCTGACTCCACCACAGTACTTCAGCTGCAGACTGTAAATGAACCAAGCCCCTTCTTTGCTCTAGTTCTTCTGTGAGCCTGTGTCAGAAAAGCATCCACTTGAGGAGTAAATGAACCATCCTACAAACCACGTCCGATGACCGCAGGTGAAGGGTTACCAGCCTCTGTCTTCAAATGTGCCAGTAGGCAGTTTATAATCTGGAAACAAGATATTTAGAATTTTACTTAAAATGGTACATAAATTATGGTTTATGGTAATTATATTTATGATATATAATAAATGGTTTATGATAATTGTTTTTAAGTGAAATGAAAAAATAGTAAACAATGTAATTCTTTTTAATTATGGGGCAAACTGAAGTGGGTTCACATAGAATACTTTTCTCTGGGACTAATAATCATCTAAACTAATTTTGTAATGATTTAGAAACTAAGTTAACATAAGATACTAGAATTTGTATTAGCATGTATCATTTTCCTCCTTTTTTTGGAACAAAGTCTCTCTCTGTAGTCCAGGCTGATCCTGAACTTCTTACGGAGCCCAATCTGGCCTTGGACTCATGGCAATTCTCCTGCTTTAGCCTCCCAAATGCTGGGATTTCAGGTGTGTGCCACAATGCCTAGCTTATGTGCTGCTGGAGAATTGAATTCAGGCACTTACCACTTGCTGGCAAGCCCTTTAACTGCTTAGCTATTCTTCCAGCCCTATTTTCCTTTTAAGAGGTTAAAAAACATATTAATATTAAGTATACATGTCCAAATACTCAAAGTGAATACATTTATGCTGTATAAATAGACCATCAATTTGAATTAGTGCATCTAATCAAGCAATGTCACGTCTCTAATACACATCAATATCATTCATTGTCATACTGAATAGAAAAAACACATAATGTTACTTATTTTTAAGTATTAATAGATTTCTTAGTCTTACTACATTGTGTAAATTTTTCAATGAATTGTTATATTTATTACAGTGCAACTATTTTTGTTTTCGTACTAAAGGCAAAGTAGTAGTGTCTTTTAAATGAAAAAAAACCCTCATATTTATGGGTCTGAGATTAGCTGATAATAATCCACAGCATAAATTTAAATGTTCTAAGAGTTAGCAAGCAATATTTCTGTGATGCAAATTACCCACTCTAATTCACCAGTTCCCCTATGCATTGTCATGCATAGGCGTCAGGTAGCAAACACAGGCTAAAAAATGTAGGGTTGTATACACTAGTATACACTAGCATATTTTAACCTTGTACTTGGTTTTAATTTTAAAGGCACCATATTTCTGTAATTGTGCTATGCCAGTTATCAATTTATTTAATCACAATTGCATAGCCAGATATCATGGCTTGCAGTTTATTATTATTACTTGACTTTTCAGTAAATTTCCACAAGTCCACAATAATCTTCTGCTGGTGGCTCAGAGGACAGACTCTCAAGAAACCTCTGTTCATCTGCTTGGCTGCCCCAGCTTATGGTACACATATAATTTCATCTTTACTGAGAGGTGGCCAGAAATTTCCAATATAGTCTAAGTTTTAAACAACATTTGGGATAGAGGAGTATTTTCATCATTATTATTATTTTACTTTGCTTTATTTCTGCTTTCAATAAAGTTGACGCTTCTTTTATTTGCCACTCCTATATTCATTATGCGATTTATTATACCCTTTCTCTTTAATCTCTATAAATAAATAATTGACTGCATTGAGTTGTCTTCTGCTCAAATTACTACATGATTTTCTTTGCTTAACTGGTCCTAAAGTGACATGTTCTAATATAGAAAAACATTTAAATTTAACACGAAATTATTTCCAATATACTCTTCTGCTTTTTTGTTTGCCTTACATAGCAACATTACCATTTATTAACAAAATCTAAAAGTAGAAATATTAAATGGGAAGAAAAATCCTCAAAGAAGCTTATTTTTCAAGCACTGGGATTCCATCCTAGATTATAAACAAGTGAGCTGTAACTGTTCCATTCTTGTTTTAAAACATTGATGAGCTCATTCCTTAATGACTTACTGCTTTGGCTTAAATACACAAGTTGAGCAACGTATTTGGACCTACATTTAAAAGTGTCGATATTTTTGCAGATTTATTTCTGAATATTGGTACCGTATAAAAAGAACAATCTCCAGAAACTTCAAAAGAGCTTTGATATTGGGATCAGAGGTTTTTTTCCCCCAAAATTATTATTTTATTAGTATGCATTTGTGATATGACACATTTCTGTAGTAATAGTTCTTTCTATCGCTCCTGTTTTCCAACCTCTATTCAGTAAATAGATTTGCTGGATGAATACATTACACTGTGAGAAGCAACTTATAGGTATTAATATGGAAAAAATTTAAAAACCAAAACCAATGAAGTTGGTGAAAATGCAGGGTGCCATGATCATTTTTGTTTCTCTTTTTTCTTCTCACCTTCTCACTCTCCCATCCCTTTTCCCTCACCACAAGTTTATTTTTCTCTTTTCTCCTATCACTCTTTTATTTTGTTTCTTTTTTAATTAACTAACAGTTTGTATTTATTTGGTAAAAAGTAATTACAATAAGAGACATTTTTTTTACTATAATGAGGATCTTCCATTTCTCCCTTTAAATTAAATGATAATTTTGCTGGATATAGCATCCTTTATCGGCAATTATGTTCTTTTAGCGCTTGGATGACATTGCTCCATGATCTCCTGGCTTTTGGAGTCTGGACTGAGAAGTCTGGAGTTATCCTGATGGGCTTATCTTTGTAGGTCACCTTTTGTTTTCCTCTTACCAATCTTCCATTGTGAGCTAGTATTTTAGCAACACAGTTCCTTTGAAATTTTTGCTAGTATGCCTTTCTGCTTTAAATGACAAGAAGCTCGTTAATACAGAATCTTTAAGAGGTGAGGACTGTAACATAATGTTTAAATCACTTGCCTAGCAAGAGCAAAACCCTGGGTTCAATTTCCCAGCACCATATAACCTCAACATGGCAATGCATACCTGCAAACGCAGTACTTGGGAACCAAGGTAGGAAGATTGTGATGCGTTAAATGCCAGCCTGGGCTCCCTTGTAAGATTAGAACCAGCTTGGACTACAGATTGAGACCCTCTATCAAGAAAAGGAAAACAAAACAAGAACTTTAAGAAACAGATAGTACTTTAAGATGCTCGTTAGTGAAGTTGAAGGTGGACCTGATGCCTGAAATGGTTGCAATCAGGTCTTATTTTTAAAACTTTAATGACTGAATCAACAACAGTTGAGCATGTTATTCATTTAAGCTTGCCAAATCACGCAAATGTGCAAGAATAAATGTTTAATACTAATTTCATATTTGAGAAAATTTTGTTAAATATTGATCAGCTTCCAAATTCTTTAAGTAATTACAACTGTTACTTAAAAAGGTGTAGCATTGATGAAATATATATATATATATATATATATATATATATATATATATATATATATACTTTTAAAAATCAAACATATATCATAAGGAAACTGAACATGGCGATCCATGTCTGTTGTTCTACTGTTAGGGAGTCTTAGGCAAATGAAGAGTGTGAGGCAGAAGGCTCAAGTTTGATGCCAACCCAAGCAACTTGAATCTCAAAATTAAAATTATCATAATAATAAAAGAATGGCACACAACTCAGGGGTGGAAAGCCTCTCTATTTGATCCCCAATTGTAAAAGAAAACAAAGAAAGATATATGAGCATGTAAGATACCAATATATTGAGCCTAGACAAATTATTACAATTCCAATTTAATGGAAAAATAGCCATTTTTTCATTTAACAAGGAAGTGGAGATGTACAAAGTAGATAGACTAGATGGCCCATACTGCCTACATGCCAGAGCTACAGCTATATATAAGGCCATTTGCCAGTACAGCTTCTATTTTTTATCTTCCAACTTTTGGGTTGAAAATCAAGTCAGTTCATTTTTATTTTTTTTTTATTTTCAATCAATGAATTAATATATATTCACATGATACAGAGGCTTTCTCTGTAGTGCAGACTAGTCCTGCACTCACGATTTAGCTCAGGCTGGTCTCATACACAGACAATTC
Source organism: Ctenodactylus gundi (assembly GCA_004027205.1). Classification (NCBI taxonomy): domain Eukaryota; kingdom Metazoa; phylum Chordata; class Mammalia; order Rodentia; family Ctenodactylidae; genus Ctenodactylus; species Ctenodactylus gundi. Next base: position 206,316 of record PVKB01002764.1, on the reverse strand, counting down.
TCCTTCCTCAGCCTCACAAGTGCGTGGGATTACAGATATCTGACACCCCACTCCAGGTTATGTTTTGATAGGGAATTGAATTCAGGGCATTGAACTTGTTAAGCAAATGCTTTAACTCCTGAAATACATCTCTAGCTCATTTAACAAATAATTAAAATATTTTTAAAATACTCTTGTTTATTAAAAATATATATATTAAGTATTGCCATAATTACATCTTCACTGAGACACAATACCCAACCTCCACAACTAAAGGAAGAAAAAGATTCAGTTTCAGAAGTTTTCTGTCCATTCATGGTCAGCCAGCAATGGCAGCAGCAGGTGGCAGAGGTCGACGCAGAGAAAAGCTGTTCCACCCACTGAAAAAAGGAAGGACAGTTTGTGTAAAAGGGCAGGACCAGCTTATACTCTTCCAGGTCAAGCCCCAGTGACCTGTGCCTCCTGTCCAGGCCCCGTCTCGTACAGCACAGGGAGTCAACGGATTACTCTAGATGATTGAGTCTCCTCCCAGACATGATTTTTTTTTTGGGGGAGACATTCCAGATCTAAGCCACAACAAATGTAATAATCATTATTTTAATAAATATGGATTATAAAATGATATAGGATGACATACAAAGATACAAGAATGGAAATTTTATTAAAATATTTCTACATCCTCAAAATCAAGTTGTATAAATGAGAAATGAAAAGCTTATGGAATGATTATTCATTATGTTAGGATTATTATTGCATGTAAGTGATAGAAATTTACTCTCAAATAAATAAATAAATATAAAAGAGCTTTTTTTTTTTTCCTTTCAGATCTGCTGTGCCATTTCACTGCATGGTGTTTTCAGCCATCCGAGGCTCATTTCTTGAGCTTCATGGGTAGCATAATTTTGACAGTTACCCTCTTGCCAGTTTGATTTTTCTGGAATCAACTCAAGGTTAAAATGATTAATTATGTTAAGGTGTGGAAGAAATGCATTAATGATTATTCTTGGAGCGTGTGCTCTGTAGGAAGAGAATCAGCAATAAGCACAGGGAGGTGCTTCTGGCTGTGCCCTTGTGGCCATAGGTGTCTTCTTGGAAACAGAGAGCTCCGGAGCTGCCTTGTCCTTTTCAAGCTGTCAGGAGTAGGGATGTCTCAGAGATTCAGGCTTTTTACCCATCTTGAACATTCAACAAGTTCACTATCAGAAAAATATAATAGGATTTCTGCTAATGTGACTTAAATCCCTTTGAAAACAACACTTTCAGCAGGAGTTGGGGAGAAGATAATATTTCTTCCCTAAAGGTAAAAATCACACAGCACAGTTCTCTAACTACCCCAAACTCTGTGGTCAGATTTTAAATCTCAGGCATTAATGGTAAGAAAGGCATGGGTGGGAAGTGTATGCATTGGATTACCTTTAAACTCAAATATACAACACAATACTTCTTGTTATTCCTTGGCATAACTGATTATGATTATTATGTAAGTTCTATTATGCATTGAGGATATTAATTTGTCTTGAAATTATTTGAAATGGAGATGTACTACACAAATAAATGAAAGATAAGTACATAATGAGAAACACCTAGCAATATTTGCTACTATATGTACCTAATAATGTAGAATTAGATTTGGACAAGGGTAACATCAGGTAATATGTCTGTGATTAAATATATGTGGATATGTCACTTATTTTTTACAATGTGTAATAAATTTTGTACATTTTTGTAAGAGAGATAGAAGAACAAACTAGATTGACTACCATTCAAAGAAAGAATTGGACTATCAAGATATAAAATTATTCAGTATTATTATTTTTATTCTTTTACTACAGCATCAATATATTATTAAATGTGAGATTTTTTTCTTCCACTTTATATCTGAGATACTCTAGCTCTAATAGTATGAGCTCATACATATTTTAATAGAAAATAGTAAACTGACTTAGACTTTAAAACATATGATAAATTAAAAAATCTCTACTTTGTCATTTCATAGTTGTTCAGTTTTTCCTTAACATAAATTAACAAAATGTTTCCTACTTGGTTTCTAAATAAGTAGAAAATTCAGAACCAATTTTATTAAAATTTATATACCACATAATATAAGACTCATACTCTTTAAATTCTGTTATTAATTTAAAGAGGTCTGAAGTAAAATCTTTTTTTTTTCAATTCTGGTAATTTACCTCAAGCCATTTGCAATAAAGTACATTACCCAGATTTATTTATTTAAATAATTATTTATTATTTTATTTTGAAACACAAAATATTACTTCAAATTGTTGAATTGTCTGGGCTGGATTCAAATTTATGATACTCTTTGTTTATCCAAAACCAAATTTTTTGATGAAGCGTAGACCTATGCACATTAGAACAATCCAAGTTACAGCTTATGACAAATGCATTAAAAAAAAAAAAAACAATTATACAACCCCACGTATGAGGGCCTGTAATAAAAATGGCTGTATTTGGAATGTTTTTAAATTTCAAACTGTGTTAAAGATACCATATAGCCCCTGCTGCCCTTCTAAGCAGAGGCCCACTCGGAAGCTGGGCTCTGCTCGCGCCAGGCAGAGCCGCTTTGGAATAGCCCAGAAGGACTCCTCGCCATCTTCCCCTCCGAACCTTGCAGCTGAGGCCAGCGTGAAAGCTGGGCTTTGCCAGCACCAAACAGAGCTACATCGGACTAGACTGCTGGGAATCACAGCTATCTCCCTCGCCGACCCTCACAGCGTAGGCCCACGTGGAGACTGTGCTTTGCCAGCACCCGGTAGAGCCACATCAGACCAGACTGGGAGGATTCCCTGTCATCGCCCCACTTCTCTCAGCGATGGTCAGTGTGGAGGTTATGATCTCCCAATGCCAGGCAGAGCCGTGCCAGGGAGGGTCCCTGTGGGAAATCAAGGGACAGACAAACCAGAGGTGACCAAAAACAACAGAACCACGAGGAAATGTGGAAATAAATGTCCTTCAAAAAGTTTTGACACAGCAGAAGAGCATGCTAGGAATCCTGAAAATGCAGAATCTAAAGATGAAAATGGCAAAAATGATGGTAACTTCTGGGCCCAGAAATATATTGAAATAAAGCAGGAATTAATGCAGGATATGAAACAGGAAATGAAAGTCATAGAGCAAGAGCTACACCAAGAACTAGCTAAGCTAAAAGCAAGCTTTGAGAAGCAAGTAGAGGAGATCAAAGAAGAAATGAACCAGAAGATAATGAAGGCAATACAAAAAAAAAAAAAAAAAAAGAGGGAAGAACACAACAGAGACATAAAAAAATAAATGTGAATATCCAGGAAGTGAAAAACACACAGGGCATAATAAACAACCATATCGAACAATTTCAAAATAGAATATCAGGCCTAGAAGACAAAATGATGGAGCGGGAAAAGAAAGACCGTAAAGAATGCAAAGTAAAAAAAGAAGAACGTGAATCATTACAAGGATTGACAGATGGTTCAAAGAGAAACAACCTCAGAATTATGGTATTTGTGCACAATGGAATACTATGTATCTATGAAGTCCAACAGCGTGGAGGCTTTTGCAGGCAAATGGAAGAAACTTGAGAACATCATGCTTAGTGAAGTGAGTCAGAAGCAGAAAGTGAAACATCGAATGGTCCCTGATATGAGAGACCCAGATCACAACTATCTCATGGAACTTAAAACGAAAAACGAAGTGAAACAGGGGGTAAGTGTGGGGAGGGAGGGAGGGGTGGAGGGGCGGCAAAAGGAGAGTGGGAAAGCCCTTGTCAACTTGGACAAATATGTAGGTGCACAAAATGTTAAACTTCATTGTAAACCTTAAATTTTGTGCTTATACATATCAATAAGTGCGGGGGAAAAGATACCATCAAATTCAAGTACCTTATTTTAGTGTTTTAGAAGAGATTCGAGTTGGTTGCTTTCTCACATGTTTCATTGCTTGTCTTTCCTGAGTCAGATGTCTTCTGTGGTACAGTAAGATGTAACGTGAGGGAACCAATTTACAAAGCTGGCAAAGGACAGTTTCTCTGAACTTGAAAAGTATGAAGAATGGCTGAAAAATCATCCATAAATTATAGCAGCAAAGTAGTTAACATTAGCATGATTATGTTGTTATATTGTATAGCCATTTGTTTTGTTTCAATTAAATGGTCCTTTTTTGGATTAGATAAGTTATTCAAGAAATAAAAACATTTTTAGAAAATAAAAAAAATAAAATATTCATGTATAAAGTAAGAGAGTAAAATGTGGATAAAATCTATTCAATAACAGCACCAACCTCTTGAAATGTATGCATGTTACAATTGCTTCAAGTTATTCATAGAAATTATCATGTATGAAGGTGGCTAACTACTGAGTCAGTGCCTATGTAAAATTCAGATTTTGATTTCTGTGAGTCTCCGATGACAAGATTCTTTTTGAACGTATGATGTATAATCTTGTTTTATGTGTGTTTCTATTTAAAACAGCTACAAGTTGTAGACACATTAATATTGGACTCTTGGCCAAAAACATCATATTTCTTATCTCAGTGAGATTATTCATACACACATTTATTTCATAAGTTATGTTTGTCTTTTGAACTTACAGAAATAGCAGCATTATAATGTCATGTGTGGTTTTCATTTTAAATGAAGTTACAAAAAATCCACAAAAGTGGTAAGACCATTGTGATAAATACATCATGAAACAACATATACATATCAAAAGAGCTGAACCCAAAGGACACAGTGTTTCTTTGACCTGAACTGGGAACATGTGTGTCAGGTGACTGCAGACTCTTAGTGCTCCCCCATGTAAGACTCAATGGTCGTGCACAGCAAGCATGGAGCAAATGCTAGCAGGTAGGTGAGTTCGTATGTATGCAATCCTTACGGACTGGAAGTCTTTCACGAGCACATTACTTTGCAAAATAAGAACTTACGTGAAAATCTAAATGCGGATCTGACATCATAATGATAGATCAGTAATTCCATCAAGAATTCTAATTTGTAAGAACACAATAAATTCTGTGTCAGCGTATGCCCTCAGTACCAGTTAAAAAGGCCTCATGCAATTAATTAGTAAAATTTCCTCATTTTTGCCTATCCAGTTGAGTCAAGTTTCACCAATTTACTTAAAATGTTCAATGAGTCTGTCTGTATTTTTTAAAAAAATGATTTTATTTTCCAAGTTAACCACACTTCCCGCTACTCAAGGGCTCTCAAATGCTTAAGTTAGAATTTTTGCCAAATATAGAATTCTTACACTTTCACGAGGGCAAGGCTAAGGTTGCTTTTATCCAGTTCAGGATGAAGCAAGGTTAGAAATGACATGAACTACCAGACAGGAAAGGTAGTGGGTAACCTGAGGCAGAGAAGGAGCCTGGAGCCTGAGAGGAAGTTATGAAGATGCGCTTCCGGATTCCCATTTTCCTTGCAGCTTTCACATTGGTGTGTTCACAGAAGATTTGCAGGCACACACTGGGAACTCTAATTAAGTGAGTTATCTCCATTTGTGCCAGCTGGAGGGGGCACTTCAATCAGGTAGAACCTGGGGAAGTGTGAATAGGAAGAGCAGGGGAAGTCAACGTGTCACCAGGAGAAATAAGTTGACTGCGACCAAGAAGCATCACAGGACATTACTCTGGGGAAAATGTCCCCGAACTTGTATGGAGAATTGGAGCTGAAATCAGCTCCCAGCAGCTCAGTGGAGTGAACATGTTTTTCATGGGTAGGACAACTTAACAGATATCTCACAGGCTAATATATAATTCCACATGTCAAATTATTATTTAGCAATAAGAAATGGTACTTCTTGTCTGATTAATGTGTTTCCTCTGTTGAAGATGGATTAGCCTCAGAAGTTGACACATTTTTCAAGTATTACTTGATAGTTATGAAATCTAGATCTGAATTTTTAATATTAATAAGTTGTGAAGTTATGATACATCTGTCTCTTCAGTAGGAATATAGGTGTCTCCGGAATGAGTAGGGGCGTACATCTTCTGGTTACACTACATGAATAACACTAAGGTTATTTTCTTCTCTATCATTTTTTTCTTCTGTTTATATTCTTGATCAGTCCAAGAAACCGTTATCAACAGAGGGTCTGAGTACTGCCTTAAGATGCACTTTCTTCTTAACAATGCTAGTAAATTGTGTTACCTTAACAATATACCCAGGCATGTTTGAAAACTGAAATTATTAACAAATATGTGGAAATGGAGATTTTTATCGAAGAAGTTTGGGAAGCTTGGGAAGCTTTAGGATTTAAAATTTATTTATTACTTCCTGTCAGTAACATCATGAACACTCACTAAGGAATTATATTGTGATTTTTTCATAAATAACTAATATTATTTTCCTCCTTTTTCACTTTCACATTCAGTACGTTACCTGTTCACAGCACTGGATCATTGTGGTTTCATGCACACCTGTCATTGACTTATGCAAGAATATATGTATGTACCTGTTATCATCTACATACCTACTTCACTATTTATATCTATTCATTTTATTTTCCTGTATTTTATTAATACATATATGCCACACAGAGTGGTTACATTGAGTTTGGTTATTTTGTACACATACAATAATTGCACCGACATTACAACTCCTCCTTTTGGGCCTTCTCTCACTGTCCCCAGTAATTACACACACTATCACCCTCATCCAACATAATACAAAGTCAACATTCTGGGTTTCTCGTATTAGAAAACTCATGTGAAATTTAATCTTCTGAGTTTGACTCACCTCACTAAGCACGCCGGTTTCAAGTATCTACTATTTTGAACTGTATCAAATATCTGAATGCTAGGGCATGTTGATCTTCTAGATTAGGCTTCCAGTCATTATTTCTAATCAGAATTAGAAACATAAATAACAACTTACATTGATTAAAAGATACTTTTTAATGTGATCAGTCCAAAGTACAAAATATGAGCACTAAAATCATTTTGAGATCTTTCACTACCTGTAAAATCAATAAGTATTATCCACTTTATAGAAATATAATTTCCCTTGGCAAATTTTGAGAGAATAATGCAATTTATGCTACACTATTTTCTCTCATTTTATACAGACACAGTTCCTAAATTCATAGTTAAAGATTTTTAAGGAAAAATATTGTTAAGCGGTACTACAGAATCAGTAGGTAATATAGCAAACCCTAAAACATTGTAAGTTGTAATTTATAGAAAGCACGATGATTAGACATGTTGCTTGGTTTCAGTATCCCCAGTCTCTACCTAGTTTAATTAATTAGTATATAAGTCCTAGGTTTCTCCATGTGATGAGATTTCCAGATGATTCTCCTGTATACCTAAGTTTGAAAACTAATAGTGTTGGTATGTTTGTCTTATTTAAATGGTCCAAACAAAAAGAGATTTTTATTGTAAATGCTATTTAAAAAGGATATTTGGGACTAAAAACAAACACCAGCAGTCAAATCAGGCAGACATAAATATTCCTTAAACAATTTCCAGAAATACCGCATTCACAAATGCAAGCACTTACAGAAATAGACATTATTCCCACCAACAGATAAATATTGTAATAGATATTATATTAGCAATAATAGATTCTGTTCCCCAGGACTCAAAAGTGGACCTTGTGTTGTGTACAAATAAAGCAACTACGATAAAAACAAATTTATAAACCACTGCCAATATTAAAAATTTTTTTTTACCCATTGTTTGGTTAACCAGCTTCTGAAAATTAACTGTGCCTCATTGCTACAACGTTTATTACAATACATGAATGGAAACGGTTTAGGAGTTCCAATAAATCAATCAAGTTGGCCTTGTGATGAAATAACAAAAGGTACTAAGGCACTGCACGTAAAACAAGAATTAGAGCGTAAGCTGCTGCACTGCTATAAAAGCAACACAAGACGGATTATCAAAAATAACTAATGAGCACTTCATATGACATACTAACATACGTGAAAAGAAAATTAAGAAAATGTATTCATGTTGAATGAAGTCTTAAATTCTGTTAAGTGTAACAATAAATAGATTATTTAAACGTTTTCTTATATTTTTTCTTATTTTTAGCTAATAAATAATAATAGTATGTATATATAATAATGTATACATATGTAAGATACAATGTGATATTCTATTACATGTGCATAATGTGAAGTGATTAAATTATATAATTTATTATGAAATGAACACCTTACATATTCATCATTTCTTGGTGATGAGAAGGCCTCAAATACGATTTGTGAGCAATTTTGAGGTATATTTCTATCAATTTCAAGTCATCCTCTAGAGAATTTAGAAAAACAATGCATGTCTGGATAAGATGGATCGCTCAACAAACAACATTTTATGTTTTTTGTGCTTATGTTAATTTTTGTCATATATGAATTAATTTGATATAATTAATGTCAAAATAAAATTTTTGTTCTAAACACCTTGACGTATTCCACTTATATTTTTTAACTTGCACTTGTAAAGATTATGAACTAGTGAAGTAAAAGCAATACAATTTAGACAAGAAATAAATTGACAGAAATGCACTTTGGCAAAATTATCCTTAAATGTTCAATTTCTTCCTATTTTGTATTACCTGTTAGTTTTAAATTTTTGTTTCTTGGCATTTTGAAGAACACTTTGTATAATGACTCTGTTTTTCAGATTCTTCTTGTACATTTTTATTATATCGATTCAGTTTCCTAAGAAACATGGAAATTTCAGACTGCAAGAGGATTTTTCACATGGAACAATGTTGTGAATACAGGGTTACTTCAAGCTGAAAGCTACAAGAACAGAAATATCTACAGCAGTGCCAGTTCCCACTGGAATGAACTAGATTGAACCGTAATTTTCAATTTAAATTCATTACTTGAATTTAGCATAGTCAGTCAGAATTCAAATTTGAATCTTTCTGAATCAAGTTTGTGGACAGCAATCGGGCAACTGAAAAGCTGTAATTTCTGCCCAGTTAGTCATACCTGCAGCTTCTATGGCAACTGGGATAGAGTGGGACAAAGGAAATCTATTAATTTTTTTTTTCTTTCGTAAGTGTAAATAAGCAAAAGATTCATAAAATGAGAATTTTCAAATAAATTAAAAACTGGACAAAAATACTAAAGATAAAAATAGTATTTTAGAAATGTATTTACAAAGCACATTTTCAATTTTGACAATCATAAAGAAAATTTAAAGAATTGTATTTCAACCAAATTAAGTATCTTTATCTCTATGATACATACTTGTGAAAAATGCTATTCTATAATTAATCAATGAACAATGGTAGTGTGCAAAATATTTTTTGTGGGACATTCTTTCTCAAGATATGAATTATATCTTAACTGTACGTATTAGTATTGAAATTTTGATAAAATTAATCTCCTTTTCTTTCACTTCTTAAATTGCACATTAGACATTTAATGCAAGCAATGATGCTTCAAAGTCTTCTATGGAAATTTGAATCCTATAATCCTTATGATATTTATGCAAAATAGACAAAGATTGTCAACACTTTTTCACTTGTATAAAAATAGCAGCATATAAACGTTACGTATTTTTCTAGGTCAATCAATGAAATAAATTCCTAAAGTGAAGTCTTGATAGTTGAAGTAGAAAAATCTTTTATTGAGCAGATGACTAAAAAGATACTATCAATGAAAGCAAAGGTACTTATATAAAAATTAAAGTTACATTTTACAAGTCATAAAGCAGAGACATACAATGCCCTTGGTTAAATGAAAGAAACTAAAATCATTTCTTTAACTAATACAACTCAATGTCTCTTACCCTACTTGCAATCATACAAGGTTTTGTAGTTACTTCCCTCTGATATCTGGGTGGAAGCTTCCCTGACCTCACAAATCTTGCATTTTACAATCCTGTAATACCAGGACAGCAAGGGTGTCATCAGAGTGTGCCACTGGCTGAAGCACTAGTTCTGCCCTCCTGGCCTTTAGCTGCGGCAGTGTCCAAGATGGTTGAACTCCAGGAAGCTGGACTCTAGAAAACACTTGTCTGCAGAATGCCCTGAGGTACTCTTCTCAGAGAAAGATGCTTTGCTTTGCCACCTGTTAATCGGTCAAAGCTGGGCTTTCGATTCCTGAGACACCATCAAGGATTTGTTTTTAGCAGCCCTGCCCCAAGCAGTTAGCTTCTTCTTAATGCTAACTGACCTTTTTTACATCCCTGTGCTCTTATACCCCATTTTCAGCTCCCTCCAGTCTCGAAAAACTGCAAACTATTAACATCTTTTCTCTCTGCCATGTTTTTCTGATTTTCAGCCTAGAGCAGGCTAAAAGCCTGAAAAAGTACCCAATCAACAGTGGAAAACAGGGTTCTTTGAAGTTTCTTCCACTAGATTATGTAGTCCATCATCCCTCATAACCTTTTCAGGCCAACTCTGGACAGGCATAAATATTAACACACTCTCTGCTACAGCGTAGCGTGCATGAGTTTTATACCATTTGCTGATACAATTCTCTTTCCCATCTGAAAAGTTTTTGAGTCTGGCCTTTACAATCCACACTTGTAACAGGACCCTGGCCTTCTGAATTCTGACAAGAATCTTCCACTGAGCTTGGCCAAGAGCATTTTAAGGTATTTGCAGCTTACATAATCAAGTCTTTCTAAACTCCTCCCACAAACAAGTTCAAAATGCTTCCAAAGCACAGGGTCAGGTAAAGTTAGAGCAACAACCCCATCCCTGGTACCAATTTCTGTTTTGGTTACTTTGTCATTGCTATGACAACATACCTGATACTGATCTCCACAATGTGAGAAAGGAACGATTTATTTAGCTCACAGTTTCAGAAGATCTCACAGTTTGTTGTTGGAGGAGCCAGAAACAGTGAGGATACGTGGCAGAGACAGAGGTTGGACATCTGCTTACCCCGTTGCAGACAGGAGTCAAGTGAACCCAAAGACTCCGGCAAAGCCTAAGGCTTTCACAGGAAAGAAAGTTTTAACAATGTTTCTTCTTTCTATCTTTAATAACTTCAAGCTGCTTGTTGCCAACACCTCGGGTGGGTGCCCTTTCCCCATTTCTGATATACAAGTCAACAACAAACATCTGAAAGCCCTGCCCAGGAAAAATCCCAATCTCAAAAGTTGATACAATCTCTCAAGGTCAAACCCCAAACATCTGCTCTTCCATCCAAACTTTACCTCCCAGTAATACAGTTTCAAATAGATGAGGATTTGGGGGACACTGAAGATTCAAACCATAGCACAAGGCAATAAGATTTCTTTAGATTTTGATATGTTTATAATTTTAAAATAACATGTGTGATATTGGATATTGTTTCCAGCCAACTCAAGAAGTATATATAAAGCTGCATAGAGATTATATTATTTATTTCATATAAAAATAATATTATTTTAGCTTTTTTATTTACAAGTTGCATTATTTAAACTTTTGAAAAGGTGTTTAGAGTTAACTGCAGCATGACATCATCAACAAAAGCTAAAATAGCCGATTTTCAAAAATCTTCTATTTGCATAATTAGTAAAAACACCACCATCATATTTAGATGCAATGGAGTCCAACTGTTAGCATTTTTAGCTTGGAAGCTCAATTCACATCAATATATACACTCAGCCATTTGGTACAATTCAAAGTCTCAGATATATTTATTAGTATAAATATGAGAATTCTTCTTTTTTGTATAGGAAAGAAAATCATGTATTTATTTTTCTAAAAATCAAATCAAATAAATACTCACATGCAAAGCCTAATATACAGTCACTACCTTAGGAAGGGCAGTTTATTTTCATCCCCAAAGGGAAACAAGAGAACAGTAACTATATTTTTTATACAAGAATAAAATAAGCAATGCATTTGCATTTGCCATCTTTAATAAACTAAAATGAAAAGCAAAATAAATTTTTACATGTGATTGGACTTGGGAAATAAAGCATGCTTCTCTACTGATTTAATTTGATGACAACATTAAACTCTGATATCTTTTCAAGCATCAGCAAAATTGACAGAGAGAGGAACCAAACAATTAGTAAAAGAAATAAAGTGATTGATGCAAGACAGGATATGTGAAGTGACTTCCTCTTTATTTTTACTTGTAAAGTTGATCTGGCAATTATGACAAAGGCACGTACATGTAGAGAAAAATTTATTTTCTTACAAATAAATAATTTAAAAATTAATTGATGACAACAAAAAGAAAACATAACAGATGACAAAACAGTTTTTGGCTTTTTATTGGTCACAATGAAAAACAAAATATATTGAGTAAAGTCCTGTTTTTTGTGTTACTGTTACCCTAGAGCTTTTTACAACAATTTAAAAATACAAATGAGACTTGCTTACCTACTACCTATGCACAATTTAATATTGCACTTTTATAATGTAGAATTTTGAGATGTTTTGTCATCTTATATTTCTAGTATTTTCTAGTCCTCTGGGTTGAGAAGTGTGATGTGAAGGTGTTGTGGTTAGGATCTGGAGTGTCCCCCAAAAGTCTCATGTATTTTAATGGAACCATGTGATGTTGGTGGATTGGGTTCTAGTCTGGAGGGGTGGATAATAATTAAGTTAGGATTAAGGGTGTGCAGTGGCCACACCTGGATGCAGGAGGGAGTGGTTACTGGGCGGAGACCTGAAAGGATACATAAGCTGCACCTGCCTTCCTGGAGGGTGGAGACTAGTCTCAACTAGCCTCAGTTTGTCTTCCTGTTTGTCCGGGGAAGCTGCCTCCACCTCTCTCTCTGCCATGTACTTGGATTGTTGCCGGCCACCCCTGAATGGACTGTGACCTTCGAGACCATGAGGTAAAACAAACCTTTCCTTTCCTAAGTTTGTGAGTGTTGGGTATTGAGTCACAACAACGAAAAAGTAACTAAGACAGAAGGCCAGAGGTAGTGGGAAAATCTTTGTGCCATACCAATCAACCATTTTAGCTGTGAATAACTATATTTGCACAGTGAATCTATCTCTGCCTCCTATCCTCAATGGTCATTTGAGACACATTAGTCTAAAAATGTTCATCTATCAGAAAAACAAAGAAAAGCATTTGCCACTCAATATTAGCTTCTTAGGCAGTATCCCTAAAGCAACTCATGAGCATGTCTGTATGTATAAACTATCACGCTGAGACAGCTTCATGAAGACCGTTAATGTAAGTGTCTTACACTGGCTCAGTAGTCAAGTGTGCCACTAAATGGCTTTATTACGTTTTTGAGAAATTTTTGGCTTGTATAATTATGAATGAAGTAACATCTTGAAACAATTCGAGTTATGTTAGGTACGTAGTAACATGTAGCAGGTGAAGCAAAGCATCAGTGGACAGGAGAGAGCTCAAACCCCAACTGCTATTTAGAGAAAAAGACCAGAATGTTGGTTCAAAAATACCAGATTCCGTAAGTGTCACAGACATTTTTACTTTTCTTTGCAAACTTGATGCTCAAGTTCAAATGTGGAAAATCAAATATAAAATCGGTCTCATTACATAAAAATAAATAATTCAAAGCTGAAATCATTATACAGACATATTTATAATAAAAATATATGGATTACCACAAATGCACTTACACTAGTGAACGTTAAAGACCTAAAATCCTAATCATGCACTGATCTAAAGCTGCAACAAAAATTACCTATTGTAGCATCTCATTAAAAGATTAATTGCAGAATAAAATATACAGAAGTTTAAAATTTTATGGAAAAATTCTTTATATCACCCAGTTACTAATCTGTTAATGTCTTAAAATCCAAGCTATATCTTTTAGTTATTGATTTTTTCTCAGTAGCTGCAGACAGGTAACAAAATATTCTATTAAAGATATATTAATTAACAAAGTATAAATTATCATATCTAATGTGTGTATCTTATTTTTAAGGAACGCACTTGAATTTTTAGAAAAGAGCATTTGGTTATCATTTTATTTATTTAAAAGGTATCGACGTATATTTCATGATATATATGAAAATATATTCATATATTTTATATATGAAGGCTAACCAAGTTTTGCTTTGGAAATTCCACTTACTTATACTATTCTGTTGCCTGTATAAGCATCCATAACCAAGTGTTGAAACTAATTATTGTTATGTGGTATTCTTTTGGAGGGATATTCACAACAGTAATTTTTGTAAAACAGGGTAGCAATTATTATGAAGTGAATTCAGAGGAAAACAATATGTAACCTGCATTTGTCTCACAGCATTCCCCAAGATTTTGACATCCTTTTGAGTCATTCTTCGAACAGTAACACTAAGAATCAATATCAGTTTATTGTGACTGGACTTAAAATGAATGAAAATATGCCTGAGCAAAATGGATCTGACTAAGCAACTCTGCATCACTTTAGAGATTAATTACACAATACAGAGTGACTGAGGATTGACCTCCGACTTGGAAAATAGCACTTTAAACGCATATCTTTCAGGAGCTGTGTGGCCCTACATGATCTCTGACATCTGTTGGGATCCTAGATTTCTTGATATTTTTTCATTTTATTTTGTTCCTTCCATATTTACAATTTGCTTATTTTGAATACAATAGCATTTTTCATAGCCTTAATAATTTCTTTGAGGAGTATATTCTGGAAATAAAAAATCCAAATCAAACTATAAGTATTTAAATAGCGTGTGCATTTGTCATCCATGCTTGAACATACCTATGGTCCTAAAACTCAGGAGGCTGAGGCAGGAAGACTGAATGTTTGAGCCCAGTTTGGAAAACTTGGCAAGATGGCAAGATACTTTCTCAGAGAGAGGAGAGAGAGAGAGAGAGAGAGAGAGAGAGAGAGAGAGAGAGAGAGAGAGAGAGAGAGAAAGAAACAGAGAGACAGAGAGACAGACAGAGACAGAGGGACAGAGAGACAGAGACTTGGCATGTAGATAGGTGCAAAAGTGTGAAAGTCATAGGCTCAATTCTTAGTGTCACAACAAAATAAAAATTCAAAGTTATGCAATCACATTCTCTTTAGCTATAACTCCAGCTAACCCATCACAGACGCCTCATCTGTTTTTGTGAATACTATCTTACTGTTTGAAATAATGTTCTATTGTAGATAGTGCTTTTGAATACTAGTCATGTTGGCTTATCTCATTATAGAAACTTTGCCAGTTGTCTCTTTAAATAGTAAGTTCATTTGCATGATTGCTAGAATACTTTATATGCAATCATTGTAATAGATTTTTTTGATTTATGCAGTTCTAACATTTAAGTGTATTTTATGACATAGCTTTTAAATTTTTTATAAAGGTTATTTTTTATATTTACCTATATTTGTTGTTTGTTAAAATATTTTATTTTATTACGGCAAGAACCAACCCTGTTACCATTTGTCTTTTACATATTCTTGCTGAACTTCAAGTACTTCTTGTGGATTGATTTATAAGTTTTTATTTTATCAGACAAAGAAACAGCTTTCTTGTTTATTCTGCAGAATTGACTTTAGTAATTATGTACCCAAAACCACAGAGTAAAATAACTCATTTTAATATTCAACAATAATTTATCCAATTTTCATACAAAAACTGATTAGAGAAAGTAGTTTCTCTTTTGGAAACTTCTTTTCCATGGTGTTTTTTCTCCTTCTGTGACTTAATCAATCGTAGCCAAGACAATCATTTCTCATTTGTGTAAATAATATTTTATTATCATTCCTGTTCTGAATTTTTCTGTGAGATTTTTATCAATAAAACTCATTCATTTATTTAAAGAAGTTGCTTCTATCTTATTAATGATGCATTTTTCCTAGTAAACATTGAATATAGAATTTTTAAGTTTAACATTTATTGCCATTTTTTCACTTAGTTGTACGCATTTTAAACAAAAACAATAAAATTTAACTACGAACATTTTGCTGTTGCTTCTGTGATCTTGCTTACTTTTTTTCTTAACAATACTGGAAACTGTGCCTCACTTTTCATTCTGAGTCTGTGTGTCCGTGCGCTGCCAAGGTTGATCTCAATTTGGTGATCCTCTTGTCTGATCCTACAGCTCTTTGCCACAAGGCCTGGATCTGGCTTCCAGAATTCTATCCTAAAAATATTCTAGAACTAAACATTAAATCATTTATAAAAATTACTCTTTGGAAACCATTCAAGGCACTTTTTTACAACTTTTAATAATTCTTGACTTTATCTTTAATATTCAGTTGATCATAGTTTCAAAGTATTAAAAAACTTGCAAAATTGAAATTCTATGAAATAACAAGGATAAAATTTAATTTGTTTTTAATTGCACCTGGTGACTCTGTCTATAAGCTTCTATGTTGTCCTTTGTCAAAAGTCAAAAAGGTACCATTTCATGTATTATTGATGAAAATAAAATGACATATATATGAACATTTTCTTTCAAGATAAAATTAGTTTTCAATGTATGCATTAATTTTTGTGAACATATGTACAGTAAATGCCATATATAAACATGAATAAAATTTCAAATTACACTGTATTAACAGCTCAGATATTTGATACATGGTGACAACACAAAATCGATGCGATTTGAGACTATCACACATACTTAAGTGAGTCAACCATGGAAGGTTAAGTTCTCTAGAGAAACTCAGAATACAGGTATTGTGCAGAACCAAATGGATGTGTGGATGTGATACAGGGAATGGAGGGGAGAGGGGAGACCAAAAAGTCAGAGAGGAAGTGTTATATGTGTGTGCACAAATACTCAAACTCAGTATAACCATCCTGTACCACATGTACATGTAGATAGAGAGATAGAGAGATAGATGTGGGGAATACGTAAAGTGTTTTCAAAAGATTAAGAAAAAGAAAAAGCACTGATTCAATTTGATTCTTTCATTCTGCTCCATGATGTCGCTCTGAGATACCCACTGTATGTTTTAGAGCAATTTTAATTAGTAATTATGTATTCATACTCAGTGTTATTAAATATATAATCAGTTGAACATCACATCGACCTATGATAATCATCATAAGGTATACTTTTATAGACTTGCACTGTTTAGCGGAATACAACTCATATATTTTCAATTATCCAAGAAATCTGAATTAAAATTCAAAAATATTTTCATCATATATATGACATTTAATATGTTATTCATATTTAACAAGGTGCATTTATATTTTAATATCTGTAGGGCAAAATATATATTACAGCATTGGGAATGACAATTGAGTAGTAGTGAAAGCTGAAAATTTCCATTACATTGATCGGGAAACTCTTACACAATTAAATATATAAAGAGAAATGAGATATTTGGGCAACACCTTTAAGGCCTAAAAACAAATCATGAGTATGGATATAACTTCATATTTCTCATGAAGGAAGACATAAATCATTTCATATGTTCAAACTGGAGAGGTTAGATGGGTATCCTACTGTTTCACTCTTAGCTCTCTTTTGTTGTCTTGCTGCAGTGAGAGTAAGGAGTGTGGCATGCGCCCTGACACCAATTTACAAAGTCTAGATATGAGGCTCTTGTCCTGCTGGACACCTATTCTCTATCACAAGATAAGATGCAATTACTCCTTGGCTTTATTTGTGATTACAGGTTTCCTAATGCATTTTTCAATACTAATAACATTTTAATAGAAATTTTCTTTGTCTGGAGCAAGGAGTGGTGTCACACGTCTGTAATCTGAGCATTTGCGGGGGCGGGAGATACAGGAAGATTTCTGAGTACAAGGCCAGGCTGTGCTATATAGCAAGTTCAGGACCAGCCTGGGCTACAGAAAAAGATTCTTTCTCAAACAAACAAACCAAAAATTTCTATATCTGTCAGGGTCAAAAATTTAACTTTCTGACTCTCAAAAAATAAAATTATCTGGCATGTGTCATAAACTGATTAGTTCTTTTACTTTAAAAATGCTGATACATAGAATGCACATTTAAAGAATAATTATTTAAAAAGAAAATATGGATTTCATAATACAAATACTCTTAATGACATATGATTATATATATTTCAATATAATATTCTACTTTATAGATATGTTAGATTTGCTTAAATCACAAAATGTTAACAAGAGAATACTTAAATATAAAATATAGATTACATAAATACTATAAGTTAGAAAATGGGAAATTATTGTAAAATATGTTAATGATTTCAAGAACAAAAAACCTGGAAAAAATAAAATAAGTTATAGAAAAATAAAAAAAAAACACAATTGCCCTGAAAATCCTTTCCTTTATTAGATATTTTTAAACGCATAAAATCAATGGGTCTTCAATCTGGCCTTATTAATATTTCAGCTATGGCCATGTCTAAGTTATTCATTAGAAGAAAAAGACCATTATTTCAAAAGTGAAAGCTAAGTTCAAAGTTTTTAAAATACTGTGAAAGTAAGCTACATAGAGTAAATATATTTTCCTCAAAAACATTATACTAAACAATGAGAAGTCAAACTAAATGTATTTATGACAAAATATATGCAACTGAACACCATTTAAAATAAGTCTTTGGATATATTGTTTTAAGATCAAATCAATTCTATTTTTTATTTTCCTGTTTTACACAAGATATAGGAGCCCATCATGTGCATGCTTATTGTCACATGGCCGTGTCCTGGACCACTTCTCTCTGCTCTCAAACTCTCCATATGTTACCATTTGTGATAATACTGCAATGAACCTTTTATTTCATTTTCATACTGTGTAGTGTATTTTTCTATTTTCGTTCCTTATGTTTTAAATTATTTTTGTCACACTTAGTTCATTCCCTAGAGTATGTATGACTAGTATTCTCTAATATTTCTCACATAGAGTCAGTTTCAAATACTCTATATTTATATCTATTTGACAGGTAAGAAGTGACTAATATAATTTACAGTGAGAAATGCAATGTTTGAAAAGCGAAGCAAAATCCTCCTTATTTTAGGTAGATGAAAAGCAGAGCCAGGGGTGTCAGCTTGTCCTCCCAGAGCTTGAGGAGGCCCAGGCAAGAGGATGCCAGGTGTGGGTCCTACCTGGATGACATAATGACTTGTGAGATCCTGGTTCAAAATCAAAACTAAAAATGGGATGGGAAAGTAGCTCAGTGTGAAGGAGCTGAATACAGTCCTCAGTATCATGAGCTAAATAAATAAAGTAGATATGGTTACATAACTTATATCTTCAATAAGAAATAAGAACAGGAAAAAGTTAAGGAATTAATGTTATACATTTTTAATTAAAGATGATAGCATTCAGATACATATAGACAGTCATTTACATATAAATATAACTTTTACATACCTACATATAACTATTTACATATAGAGAAAGAGAGGAAGTAAATTATATGTCAAATCAGAATCAAAATTAAGAATCACATTTATGCTAGAGAAAGCACTAATGCTAAAATGACACCGACTTTTAATGTTGCTGTGCAAATGGTACATAATTCCATTCATTGTATTAGTCTCCAATATAATATGCTTATATAATATGTATAAATATCATTCATATATATATATATATATATATATATATATATATATTTATCAACATTCATATTATCGGTGTTTTATTGAAAAAAATAAATGCAAAATTCTATGACACTGAAATTCAAGGAAAAATGAACTGACTTTGCAACTTATTTTGGTGACTTGGAAGATGAAGATATCCCAAAAAACTGAGCCTTGCTTCAATTGCCCTGAATGAGCAGCCTGTGTACAAGGAATGTTGAGGTATTACAAAACCAGTCACTGAATCAGCCAGCAGTCGGTTAAGATTGTTTGATTTGGGGTCTTTCTCTACAGCCTTCTTCATTACTTATAGATAGGATCCCATAAATCGTAGTCTGTAGCGTAAACTTATTTTTCCCAGATGATGGAACAATGGGAGAGTCCTTGCGGAATTCCACTTCAAGAGAGTGAAGCTGAGTCATTACACAACTATAATTCCCATAACGGCCACAGCTCCTATCTCACAACGTGAAGGCCAACATTGGGAGATTTTTGTCTCTTCATGTCACTGTGAAGGTCTCTCTTCTGTTTCTTGCCAATGAGAAGGCTATTTTGTATTTCAGAATAACTATACTAGAATGTTTCAAGAATATTTTTTTCTGTCATATCTGTTTTAAATAGAAAAAAATCAACTTAGTTCAGGAACTCCTGTGCAGCCTTTATTTGAAAATAATCTACTTGTAAATTATTAAAATTAATAATCCTATTTAGTGGAATTATATTATATCACAACTCTTCTGATATCTCATTCAAATATGAATACATGAATATTTATGTTAGTAATGAAACTATTTCATTATTTTGCTGAATAGTTTTATTTTGCTTATCAGTGTAAAATACTTTTTCTTCATTATTAAAGAGAATACTAGCTTTCACATTGTTTTTAACTATATTAAATTGATTTTTGACATAACTTGAATTATCTTTACAAAGCAAGAGTTAATTTTGTTAATGAGACCCCATCGTTCTTTTAATTCCCTGATATAAAAAAATAAAACTTTGACATGCATACACACACACACACACACACACACACACACACACATACACACAAAGACACACACTGGCATTTCAATCGAGATCTCATAGTCCCTGTTGATATATGTCTATAAGAGCTGTAGAAACATTTCTGTTTTGATCAATACAAGTGGAAGGTATCCTCAAATATTTTGAACTCACTAAGAAAATAGCCTATGAAGTTTCCTTTGAAGATGAGATTCTGCTTTTTACACACTTGTTCATCTGGATATTATATTCATCCACCTTATACTGGAAAGAATAAATAAGACATGATATAAGAAATCAGTATTATTATCTATAATCCCAGCACTCAGGAGGCTGAGGCATAAAAAATTGCCCTGCGTTACCAGCCACTCTGGGCTGCAGATTGTGTTCATTGAAAGTATTGACTATGGAATGAGAAAATATTTCAAAACAAGACAAAAATAGAAAAAAAAAGAGGAAATGTATTGTACAGCGGTATCTCCACTCCCATATTTATTGTACTATCATTCACAGCAGACAAGGTAAAGAAGCATCCTAAGTAGTCATCAACTGGTGAACAGACGAGAAAATCTAGAATGCTACTACACTACAGTGTAATACTACATACTCAGTCATAACAGTGTTGAATTCTTGTCATATGAGACAATAATGACCCACGAAAGATTTTTGCTGATGAAAATAAGCCAAACACAGAGTGAAAAGCTCTCTAACACACCATTCATCTTTAAACCGAAACAAATTTATCTTTTAAAAATGGATAAGCAGTGGGAGAGTGTTCCTCAGAAACTAGGATTATGAGAAACAGAGAGAGATTGATCAATGGTAAAAAAATATATTGTTAGGAAGAGGAATAAGTTGTGGAGTTC
The DNA here is from genome assembly GCA_004027205.1 of Ctenodactylus gundi. Taxonomy (NCBI): domain Eukaryota; kingdom Metazoa; phylum Chordata; class Mammalia; order Rodentia; family Ctenodactylidae; genus Ctenodactylus; species Ctenodactylus gundi. The sequence goes on along the minus strand of PVKB01002764.1, from coordinate 185,130 downwards.
CATGGCACAGCATAATTGACAATATAGTATTGAGTATTTCAAAATAAAGGAGATGATTTTGAATGTTCTCTTGAAAAGAAAACGATAAATATGAAATAAAACTTAGCTTCAGATTACACATCGTGCTTATGCACAGAAACATCCCACTGATTCACAAATAGGTGTAATTAGAAGGTGTCATTTATAAGGAGTTAATTTATTCATTTGATAATAATCACAATTTCTTAGAAAGGTTTGCATTATACTTGAGTACATTCTCATGTATATCGTAACATTGTTCACTTCTAAAAACTTGCTCATTGGCTTTTCAAATCACTGGGCCTGCTACTACTTTTCCTTTCAGGACTAAGTCAGAAGCACCCGCTTCTTACTTTATGGTAAATTATATGGATCCTGCTGGCTGTACGCCTTATGATTTTATGTCTTACCCCAGGAAGTTTCTAAATATAATATTATTGCAAACATGTAGTAACAAATTCCATGTGAGTTTTGACACATTCATATATCCTAATCCCACATTTAGCATTAATAGGGCTAAATGCCCAATAAAATTTATTTTGCTGTCAATTTCTCCCCAGTTTTTTTTTTTAATCCTGTGGCAATTAACACCTTCTATGAAGCCTTCTTTGAAAATTTAAGATGGAAATATTTAAATATTTTTTCCAACATGTCCTTGAACCATCATGTTCCTACATCTTATTATTAAAGTCATATATATTAATTTTACCTCCACAATGTCATGAGTTTTATAAAGATTAAATCCATAACTTCTACACACTTTTCACTTCTTATATTCTAGTTATTCTTAGCTGCAACAATAATTTTTGTATCAGTTTTTAATGTGTATAAGACAAAGTAATTATATGTCTAAAAAGCATATATAGATTAAGAAAATGATACATTTTTACAGTATAATATTTGGAATGTTAAGGAATATTACAGAAACTTAATTTTCCTGTGAGAAATAAACAGAAATTAAATTTCAGTTATATATTGCCTTTCTGCTAAAATGAGATTTTTCACAGACCCACACCAGTTTCTTCTGTGTGGGGTATGGGAAAATACGAAACCCTAGTTTACCTTTCGTCCTTCCCTGTGCTAATGTAATTTAACTAGTAATAATATACCATTCTGAACATTTTGTATCTGAAATATCTTCACTAATCAGCAGATAGCATGACAGTAAAAAAGCCAAAATAATAATTATCAATAATAAAATATTCTACTGCTGTTGTTCAATTTATAAAATAATATAGTTTCAAAATCTATAGCTTTGCTCACCGAAAACTTGTTAAAATGTTACCACAATTATTCCAGTGTCTTTTACATAATTTTAAAATGTGCAAAATTCAGGATTCTGTCAATTCTATTTCTACCGTATAAAATCAAATAGAAAAGCAATTAAAAGAAAAATAATAAAAAATAATTTAAAATGAAAAGAATATCAAGTATCTCATAGAGCACTTGAGCCTATATCATAATTTGTGTAGAAGCTGTTTGTCATCATTATATTTATAAAATACACATCTTACTAATTTTGATTGTGAAAAATTGTTACTGTGTTACAATGTCTGTGTTACATTGACCCTAACGTTATGAAGGTGGCTATGCTGTTTGTTGTTATGAATGTACTTCAAGGAAAACTGGGATTTTTTTACACACCTCATAAATGTCAGGCCTTCATTGTTTATGAAAGGTGATGTTTCTCTGCAGTGTGGCCCTCCTCCTCCCCACAGGGTGACCGATCCTTCTGCTCCACACGTGTCACCCTGTTCAATTAGGGTTGCCTGAGACAGTTTGTCCTCTGCTGTTTCTCCACATTCCCCTCCTTGTCCCATTTTTGTGAGGCTGAGGCTCAGTGAGCACTAGAAGCATCTCTCCTTCATGCTGTGCGCTGGCAGTTTTCCCTCCTCGCCTGGCCATCACATGGCTGTCGCCCGCTGTCATCCATCTTCTATGGATGTCTTCCCCAGTGGCACTGTTAGTGTGCACCGCCTCATTGCTTGGGACTTGGCTGTGCTCCAAGAACTGGAATGTGGCAATCTTTATGAATGAGAGCGTTTGCCAATTCTCTTGCTCATCATAAGCACATTGAGACTGTACTTGCAGGCCGGAGATCGGCTTTATATATTGCTGCATAAACGACGGCAAAGAAATTTAGTAAATGTCTTGAGAATTACAATGGCAATCCAGAGGTGGTGAAAAGAAAATAAATAAGGAGTCTGCATGAGACAGTTGTTCGTAGAAGTAGAACCAATAGTATGGTTGCACATATACAAAGGAACCGGCACAATGAATTATGGGGGCTGCAAGTGCAAATCCAGAGTGGGCACCAGTGGGCTCAAGGCAGAAAAATCCGTGGCACAGTGTCTCGGTGAGTGTCGGTGCATTGGTCAGGTTCACATCAGTGTAACACAGTGCCTGAAATAATTGAAAAATGATCAGCATGTGATATGATCATGAATCAATTTATCAAATTGACTGTAATTATCATGTATCACAAATGCGCATTAATAAAAATAATGGTGAGAAAACAAAAATATAATCGATGGCTTAAAAAAAGTATTTTTCTTTCTTTTGTTTGTTTATAAGCTCACAGTTTTAGAGGCTTCAGTCCGTGGTTCTGACCATGTCATTTTGAGTCTGTTACGCTGAGGCAGGGAAATACCATGGAGTGGCTTAGAGGGCAGAGCCAAGCTTCTTAGCTTGTAGCTAGAATGAAACGAAGGTGTCAAGGTTACGGTAATTTAACCTTCAAAGAGACATCCACGGTAACTTCCATCTTCCAAGCAGGGATCTCATGGTTGCATCTGGAATGTCAACAATAGGCTTGAGACAGAAAAGGCAAGTCCCTGGGACCTACCTTGGAAACGTGCTCCGAGTTCCACACTTCCTCCTTTATGTGTTTATGATGCTGTGAACAAATTCCTCCAGCTATGGGCTTTGGCCATAGCCAGCTGCCCCATGAATGGACTGAGACTTTCTGAAATTGTGAGCTACATAAGACTTTCCTCCCTTAAATTTTAGATGTCAAGTATTCTGTCAGAGCAATGAGTAAGTAACTAAGACAAGAGCATATCTTGTAAATGTTCCTCCATCTCCCAACCGTGCCATCAAGTGGGAACAAAGCCTTTAATGCATGAGATTTTAAGATTTAAGCCGTAGTAGCTAGCAAGAGGAGACCTAGGAATGACAGTGGTGTAATGAAGTTTAAAAAAGTAATCTACTGGAGGACGCTCTCTTCTTGGGGGACTGGTAGTTCTACTGAAGCTATCAAAGGATGTAACCCGCTGACGTGAGACAGGGCAATCTGCCTGACACACAGGTCATTGATTTAGCTCCAAAAATACCTTACATGTTTGTCTAAAAGAGAACATCACAGGCTATACATTATACTGTGTCAAATCAGTTTTAAAGAACTTCTCTTTGTTTGCTTAAATCATTTTTGCTGTTCATGTAATCTAATTAACTGTGTTTTTTTTATTTTTTATATTATTTCCAATTCCATAATTACTGTAAATAACTGATTGGAGGTATTTCATTTAAACAATGTTATACCATAAATATAAATAAGGGAAATAATTATGGCTTTAATAAACAGAACAAGTAACACTTTCTAAGCAAGTATGTTTTTTTTTTTTCTTCCTTGATTCTGGCTGGAACAGGAAGAAATTAATTACATGCATTAAGTTTAATATCTACTTAAGCATAAATTTGGAGTTTAATAAGTAATACAATTATTTTCAGTGAAATAAAATAGAATTATCATTTTCCATCTTTTTAGCCTTTTGTAGAAACAGATAAAATTAAGAGTTTCCCCGAGAGTGAAAAAAAAAATGTAAAATGACACAATTCTCTGGTGAACTTGAATGCATCCCTGAAGAAAAGGCTCATAGAATGGAGTATTGCCACCATGGGCTTGTGCCTTAAGACTAGGGCTTATTTTGTAAAGCAAAATTACACAAAAAGAAAAATATCAAAGGCAAGGAAAACCTAGGTGGGTGTAAAGATCGTGTTTCAGAAAAAAAATCAAAGCTACCTCACATCATATAAAATGTGAAATATGATTTTTAACATAAGTAAAAGAAGCAACTCACATTCATAATAAAATCTCAAAAACATAATGACATGGGTGATGTAAAACAGAAATGTAAAATACTTAGAGAACATAAAGATAGAACAATTAAAAAGAATGTACTTCTTTAATAACATATTTCACAGTACCTTTGGTGACAGGGACTCCATGCAGTGTGGCTTCACTTTAACACTCACTTGCCATCCAACCAGGCTACCTAAATCATAAACGTATTCAATTAGAAATTGCATCCAGCCAAAATCATCATTTTCATAATCATTGCCATCACCATCATCATAATCATCATCATGTTAGAATTCAGGTATTGATTGGCTCATTAAAAGAGGAAATTTCATTAGAATTTATGTAAGTGGAAAAGGAGTATATAATTGTACGCTAGCTAGTTCAAGGGATAAAAGTATGAAGAACTATATAAATATATTACTTGAACATATTGTAATTCCAATAAGGATGAGAGAGCATTTTGATAAAAGTCACTACTCATTGAGTACTGTAACTCCATAGTTGTATTGCATGTTATTATTATATTAATGTATATTTTATTTTTAATATTTTATTTGTTCAATTTGAATATATCATTAGAAACTTGGGTCTATTTTGTGTCTTATGTGTTAAAATCATTTTATTTTTATTAAATATCAAGAAAGTACTAAATGGTTTATTTACTAATACCTATATAATATATATTCTATTAATACATCTTTTTTGGGTTGTATCTGGTAAGCTTTATTTGAAATTACAATTAATTTTCAGTGTTTTTTGAAAAGCAGTATATGGTTCCAAGCGAAATATTTAATAATATATTTCATCTTTAAGAGTTTTCACTGAATATATAGCAGATTTTTTTCCTGAATTAAAAACATTGCTGAAAAGGAAATATTTAATTCTTGAAATATTAAACATTTAGCATACAAGCCTTTCTAATTCTTTAAGGAATATCACTAGTTTACTTGCATTCTTTTGGTGAACTATTGTTAGTAATAGGCTTATTTTTCCAATATTTGTGTAGTTCCAGTGAAGATATTTTCAAAAGCAGTAATGGCCATTCATTATCACTGGTGAGAAATATAAGAAAGCTAAGCCACCTTAAAAATGCACATTTAAAAATTCTGTATAGAACCAATACATAAGTGTACATAATCCTTTAAGAACATATTATCTTGGTAGCAAGCTGACATCTGGATTCAGGTGTAATTTCAGGACCCTGCTTCTTCACATTAGGGCCCTAAATTAGCAATCAACTACTTCATTGCTGAATCAACTGCTGTTTCCAAACAAAGCGTGCCAGCATCCAAAGTCAGAGTTGCCAAGTGCCTGATTGCACTAAGACAGTGGTGGGCTGCCAGAGCACACCCTTCCTCTAGGTTTAGGAGGGAAGCCGAAAGTCGTTTGGTATGCAGAGCAGAACACAATCAAGCATGGGTAATTCAAAGATTTAAATTAGGTTGTTTCCATTTTATCCCCTTTTCTTACAGTCGCATTTGTATATTTTTCTTGGCCCTAGTAAAGGGCCTATTAAAGCTATGTTATTCTGCATAAAATAGGTAAAGGTGTATAGAAACAAACACTTTCATGTTTTTATGCTCATTCTGTGTTCATCAGACCTGAAGTGGTTTTAAGATTTGTGATTTTTTTTTTTAAGCACAGCTGTTATCACCTGCAGGCATCCCTTGTTGCCATTAAAGGTCTAGCAATTGCTTCACAAAAATTGTACTAGCTGTTCCCAGTGAAAATCCACCCGGAGGCATTGTCTTAACCAGGTTAGATAGATAACACAATGGTCCTCACCCTGAACAAAGTGTTAGTATTAGTTATCACAGCTGTCTTCCTGAAAATGGATGTGTGAATTAATAAGAACATAAAGCCAGAAAGTGAAGGTTACTCACTAACAAAAATATCTGATACACCTATATAATCTTCAATCACTGAACTTATTAGATGTTCACTCCGTCTCTTACTTACCTGAAGCTTTGTTTTTTTTTCAATTTATTATTTGCCATTGCTATTACATATTGAATTTTATATCTACCTAATGTACCAATCGTGTAGTCGCTTTGCATTTTCATATTGTTTACTTCATGTTCAACTTTCTCCTATAATATCTATTGTAGATATTTTGTTGCTTTTTTGTATATGCAGGATCTACAGATTCATACAACTTGCAATTGTGTTGATAACTTTGTGACCATTTTGTGCTTTCTCCCTCTCTCCTAAGCTTTCCTCCTTTCCGTCGCCCCGTTTTCAGAGTCTTTTCTCTTTCCACCAGCTCTTTTCCTTCCTTCTTTCTTGTGCCATGGTCTTTTTCGGCAAGTGTCTATGGAAGTCTCATGTAGGAGACCCCATCCCTGTGTTTGCTCTCTTTCACTGAACATACTGACTCGCGGTGGCCTCATCTGCATCCCATTGCTTTATATCTGTCTTCTTTATGGCTACATCACTTTCTGTTGTGTACAGATGCCCCATTTTCTTTACCTATTCCTCTTATGATGAGCATGGAGGTCGTTTCGAGGACTTAGCCATTATGAGCTGTGCTGCTATATACATGAATGTGCATGTGTGTCTATGATGAGATGACTTTAGGAAAAGAAGGACCTCTCCTCACCTTGAATGAAGCCATTGATGACAATCCCTTTGTATCATTTTAAATGGGGAAAGGCTAAAAACATTCACTCTGAAATCAAAAGCAAGATAAAGCTGCCCCCATTGCTCCTCGTTTTCGACGTAGTGCTTGAAATTATGGCTGGGGCAATTGTACAAAAGAAATATATAAATAGAATAGGAGTTGGAAAGGAAGGAGTAAAAATATCCCTATTTGCAAATAACATGAAACTCTACATTGAAGACTCAAAGTATTTCATCAGAAATCTATTAGAATAAATAAGTAAATTTAGCAATATAGCAAGCTTTAAAACTCACAAATCAATAGCTTTTCTATACACAATAAGGAAATAAAATTATCACCTTCATTCACAATAACAAAAGCAATGAAATTCTTAGACATTAACATTTTTGCCGAGATAAATGGTCTATACAGAGAGCATTACAGACCCCAAAGAAAGAAATAGTTGAGGCCTAAGGAAAATTTCTTTTTCCCTGGATAGCAAGAATTAATACCGCCAAAATTCTCATACTTACAAAACTACTGAATAGATCAATGCAATAAAATAAAATCACCAAAGGCATTCTTTACTGAATTAGATAAAACAACACCAAAATGTATATGAACTCAGAAGAGACCAAAAATTCCCAATGCAATTCTAAGCAATAAGGGCGAAGCTACTGGAATCATAATACTTGATTTCAAAACACATTACAAAGCAGCAGCGATTAAATCAACATGCTATTGGCACAAGAACAGGTAGTAATATCAGTGGAATAGAACTCTGGGTGCGAAGACAAACCCAACCAACCTAAGTCATCTGATTTTCAACAAAAGTGTCAAAACCATTCACTGAAGAAAGACAGTATTTTGGCTCTGGTTCTTATGAGTCCCCAGAGAGCTTCATACATTTAGAACTGTTTGTTATTGGGAGGCAGAGCCCTGCTCGAAGGGACCAATGCTTCGAGTTTGACCTCAAAAGTTTGTGTCAACTTGTTGAGATTGGGGGTTGTGCAGGGCGTAGCTTTGAGGTGTGTGCTGGTGACTTGTGGGCCAGTACAGGAGGGAGCGGCAACCACTCTCAGAGGGTAGGGAGACTTGCTGCTTAAATGGAGTTAAGGAAGAAAAAAGAAAGAATGGTACAGTTTCTTTCTGGGAAAATTCCAGTCTTACCTGCATCTCCAGAAATCAACTTGGTTCTGGTTACCTTGATTTCTTTCTGCAATGTCCTCAGCAGCTCCCCAGCCTCTGCCATGTGCTTCCAACTTTGAAGGGTGCCACAGAATGGACTTTGTGAGACCTCCTGAAACTATGAACCAACTATTTATTTCCTCCCTTAAATTGTGGATGCTGAGTGTTTTGTCTCAGCAACAAATAAGTAACTAAGACAATCTCTAACAAATGGAGGTGGCAAAATTGGATATACATATGTAGGAGAATGAAGCTAGATCTGTGCCAGTCACCTTGTACTAAAAGAGACTAAAGTGGGTCAGTAAGTTGGGATATTAAAACAGAAACCATGAATCTGCTGGAAGACAAGTAGACAAGTGGGCAAAATGCTGGAAGACAGAAAGATAGAAAAGACTTCACACACAGAATGCCATCAGTACAAGAATCAACAAATGGGACTACATCAAATTAAAAAGTTTCAGCAGAGCAAAAGAAACAATCGATAGGGTGAAGAAACAACCCACAGAATGAGAGAGAAAAATTTACCTTTGCTGTTCGTGATGGCGATTTAATATCTAGAATACATAAAGAGCTCAAAACGATAAAACTCTGCCGAATAAACTACCACACCAAGAAAAAGGCAACTGTTATGAAAAGAAACTTCTCAGAAGAGGAAGTAAAGAGCAACAACAAGCACATGCAAAAGAGTTAAACATCATTAGCCATAAGAGAAATGCAAATGAAAACAGCACTGAAATACCATCTCAAGCCAGTGAGATGGCCCTACATCCAGAACTCAAAAACCAATTGTTGGCAAGTCTATGGCAAAGAAAGAACACTTCTCCAGTGTTGGTGGGACTTCAATTTGTTTCCACCTCTATGGGAAGGAGTATGAGAATTAAGCCGGGCATAGCTAAATCCATCTATTGCTATGCCCTAGCTACAGGTGTAAGAACCCATATATTAAAATGATTTATGTACTTTTGACAGGACTTGCACAACATTCTGAGAGGCATTCATTTGCTTAACTATGTAAATAACCCTAATTTAGCCACCATGTAAATATCTCTTTCTTTGAAAAGTATGCTTTCTCACCTACTTCAGCTATTTAATTTTTTATTGAGTTTTTCATGTGTGACACAACTTGAAAACTTTACTTTTACTATTAGATACTTTCTCTTAGTTTGAGTCTCCCAAGATATTTCTTTTGAAATCTCCAGAAAAATGTAACCAGTGTGACACTGGAAGAAAGAGAGAAGAGGGAAGGAGAGATATTTATTATAATATAAAATATCTTATCTATTATTATGAGAACTAGCAAATCCAAAATTAATATATGGTGTCAGTCAGAGAGTCAATAGATATTAATAATTGTGTCTCTGAATCATCCACTATGCAGCCATATCTTTGATGGTAAAGATCTCATTTGTCATGTTATACTAGGAAAATAAAATATCTCTTGTAGTTTGGAGGACTTTTATTAAACACGTGCATTTATTTATCAATGTTTTCTAACCTGAATATTCTTCTGGCATAAAAACTTCATTAGAACCACAGATATCTCCTTTCTAAAAATAAATCTACACAGCTATGTGTCCATATATTTATTATGTAAATATTCCTTATACAAAAAGAGAAAAAATTCACATAGGGAGATAACTTGTTATTAAAAATAATTTATTATTCTATGTCACTGTTTTTTTTCATAATTTTAGCCTGCATATTTTTGACATTATGGAAAGCATTTGATGTGTTACCAGTTTTCCAGATTTCAACTACATTCATTAATAAACAGATACTAGAAACACTTTGTATATTTTAGTGTCAGATAGATTTATCTACAATAGCTTCAAGTTATCTCTGTAATGTGGACAGCTGCTCCTCCTCACACAATAGTCAACTCCCTCGTTTCATGTCAGTATGATGTATAATGATTTTCTTGTTAACTTTGTCGTCCTGATGTAACACAGAATAATAGCCATTGTTCAGCAGACATGGTACACTGTGAGGACTGCCTCACAAAACACAGATTAAGATCTTAACAATAGAAGCTTAATATTATATCAAGCAGAAATCAAAATTATGAAGTATTTTTAGTTGTTGATTTCTACTTTAAGATAGTGTTTAATTTCTACCATTTCTTCAGTTATTAATATGAAGTTAGAAATCTTTATTTCTTTTTTATGTGAATGTATTTTTATGGTGGAGCTACAACATATAGCTCAAAAGAATATTTTTCATCGGCATAAAATGAATCTCATACAAAACCAAGAAGTATGAGCAAGTTAGGCACATTTTTCTCACGCACCTCAGTACAACTGCGAGTTGGGGGAATGTACGTGTGTGCGTAAGAAAAAATGAAAACAATGTGTCACTGCAGACTTTCAATTACTGTGGTTGTTTAACAGGTAGAAAAAATAACTTGAAGTTAAGTCAATTAGTTTATCATTTTACATTGTTCTTTCTTTTCATAATCAATGAAATTTTAAAGATTTATGAATTACTAAACCTGTATTATGTGACTACATAATTACTGCATATTTAGAAATTATATTATTATAAGTTTTTATTTCATGTTGAGTAATTCTTTCAACAAAATCAAATACTGCCATGGAAATAACTTTGGGGAAATGTAAAAACCAGTGTCTATTCACCCCAGATAAGACACAGCAGAAAGACCAAAAGAACCATTGTATCAAAGTTACTTTGGTGAATCAACAAGTTTATTGGAGTCTGATTAGAGGAGAAAGAGAAGCATTTACATACAGAATCACATATGAGGGGTACCAAAAGGAGCATGTGTGAAGGGTCCCTGGGAAGTCAATGGTGGTTTCAAAGGCAATTAATTGTTTTGCCTAAAAGCTTCCCCATTGTTAGTGACCAGACTGCACTCTGCCTCCCTCTGCCTGGTCAAATTCTGCTTCATTCTCTACAGCCTCTCTGGGAAATGGGGTTTCTCTCTTTCGAACTCTCTCCTTTTCTCTGAAGATTTCTCTCGCATTCATTCTCAGGACCTCTTTGGTGGCTGCAGTTCTAATTTTGGAATATTGTGTCTGTGTTTATTGAAAATATTTGGTATACTTTTAATTGCCTTGGTTTTACTCTCTGTTACCTTAGGAGCTCCAGAAGAAGTATGCATGGGCTGTTCTCTGCTTTCTGGCTGGTCAGCCCAACATAAAAGTATCTAAGCTATTTTTCATCTCAGCAATCACTGAAAATTTTGTAGTTATGCTAAACTACAGTTTAGTCCTGGCTGTATCACTTTTTAATTGTGTAATTATGAGCATCTTTTAGAAATTCTGCAGTACTAGTTTTTCTCGATTGAAGAAAAAAACAATGATAATGCTTACCTTTCCTATGAAGAGGATTAACTACAAAACAGTAACTGGAAATGAATTTGCCTGTTGCAGCTGTATGTTACTAATGTTCATTGTCTCTTCCAACACATATAATATTGCTTTGAGCATGCTGTTCTCAAAATTATAAATCTGGATTATTAGAATAATTCTAAATAATTATTTCAAGGTTCAATTAAAATTAAATAATAAGGGTTCATTTTTACTTGGAATGTACCTGTTTATTGTTTTTTGACGATGAAGATGGTGAGATTATTGTATGAGAAATATCCACTCTTCAAGAATTACACACAGGTGGTTTTGCATATTATGTATATGGCAGAATGTGTCATTTAGGGCATGTATATATTTTGCGATATGAAACGTATTCTCTTTTGATTCTTAAAAATGAAAATCACAAATATAGTAATTAATTGTGAAGCCCTGGTAATGTGAAATTGCATGTCATATTTTAAAGTCAGAAAAACATGTTTATTACTCAGAAATAAGAATTTTATCATGTACAGTAAGTTTTCAAAGCATTTCTCATATAATTTATTCAAATATTCAATTCCTACTAGTATTCGTTTTATCGCCAAATTATTTATCTTTTTTCCTCAAAGAATAGAATACAATAACAACATTAGCATGACTATAGATTTAACTCAGGCATGAACCTATAACAGTTTATTTTTGTACAATTTTTCAAATATTTAATAGCATTTTAATATAAGTAATACTTTCAATTTTTATACAGATAAGTCAAATCACAATCTGTTTAAAACTAATGCAGCATCCACTTTAATGCTCAATGAAAAGTATAAGAAACATATTTTATGAAATTTTGGCATTTAATAAGATTTTTTCAATGAGATGAATTAACAACTTTATATATTCCCTGTCATATAATATAAATATCCCTCTGAACATCAAGATGCGACTTCTGTTTTCAGGGACATATGCATTTGCATAACATGAGATATGAAATGCAATATTTTCTTCCAGATTCATTAGCTTCTTTCAAGAACACTGTATGTATTATTAATGTATAATAACTTCTAAATTATAACGTTGAAATATGCAATCACAAATATGGTCAAAAGAAATGAAGTACCACAGAGTATGTGACTACTAGTACTTGTATCTTTTATTTAGTAATACAGGAAAACAGTGCTGCAAGATGTGGTTAAGTGTATGCCTTGCAATAATTTACAAATGGTTACAAAATTTGTACATTAAAATATTCTAAAGCATCAACAATAAAACTTGTTTATGAAATCATACCTTAAAAATTATACAACAATGAGAGGAAGTTTCTCTTCATATGTAATTAATGGTTAGCAAGACTTGTAAGAAAGACACCCTTCTCCGAAGGGATCCAGGGCTCTACCTGGAGTGTCTGGGGGACTTCAGAGCAGCGAATCAAATCCAGACTCTAGGCAGTTAGGGCTATGTCAGTGTTTTTTGTTTTGCATGAACTCACTATGGAGACCAGGTTGGCCTTGGACTCAGAGCAATTCTCCTGCCTCAGCCTCTCAAGTGCTGAGATTAGAGGCACGTGTTACCATGCCCAGCTTTATGCGGTGCTGAGGATTTGAACTGAGAACTGGGAATTTGCTAGACAAGTGCTTTAAATCTCTCTAGCCCCCTTTAATCTTGTTTTGTGGATCCCAGACTAAAGCCCATTGAATTAACTTAATTCAGATTCTTCTCTGCCAGATTTCAAAAACAAATAAAACAAAATGATATAACATCTTGGTCAATATGTTGGTATCTGCTGGGAGGAGAAATATTGTAGAGAATAATTGCAGATGCAGAGATAGTTTAATGGAGCATATTTAACACATCTGCAAATGTCATCAAGCCATGTGACTGCATAAACACATTGCTGTAGCACTTTGGCTGCTATGTCGGCAGCAAGCCCATCTCTACATGTGATCTCTCATGTTCATAGACACAGCACACCAATTCCTTTTCAGGTCTATGCTTCTTTCTGAAATTGAAAATGAATAATTAAAAAAAATAAAAGTCATCAAACCAGCAATTATGACACACTGCTGTTAATCTGTGTAGTCTGAGAGGCTAAGAAACAAAGATTGCAAGTTTACATACTAAGACCCTGTCTATAAAACAAACAAACAAACACAAAGTGCTGTAATGACAGGCATCCAATGTCACACCTGCCTCACATAGAGCTGGAAATCAAACCCAGCTCTTTGTGCTTACTAGGCAAGAGCTCTAATGATTGAGAAACACTGCCAAGCTCTTCTTTTAAGAGCAATTTCTAAACTCTAGCGTGTTCAAGTTACAGGTGCATCAGGCAGAATACCTCTGTCTTCCTAAGGTTTCTAAGTTAACCTCAGAGTCTTGAGTTACAGAAATAGCTTCACAGTTAAGGGCAAAATGCTGGCTAGAAGGAGTCTAATTGAAGAAAACAGTCCATAAATAAATAAAACCTATTTTACTTAAATTTCTAGCAAGATCCTATTCATACCTAGCCTTTGCCTGAGTCCAGACTAGATGGATACTTACTGCAAAAAGAACTAGAGCTCTAGGACTGTAAGATGAGTACCTGGACACAAGAGAAGCCTGGGGAGTTGAGTTCAACTTGACCAGAATGGAGATGTCATGCGGAACTCTTCAGCATCTGTTCTGGTCTTAAAATGCAGTTGAGATATCAAAATGGCCCCTTGTATCTTTAGGGCTAAACTCAACTGAAGTAAACAGTTTTATAAGCAATTGAACAAAATCTGAAATTACCGTTCTTTAAAAATATCAAACTAGTATTTAAGTAAAATGACTTATAGGTATATTAAAACTAAATCACTCAAAAATGTTTTACCTGCAATCCAAATCATATTTTTGCTTAAAGCTTATGGGAAACAGAAAACATATCTTAATAAGACCAGAACATAAAATTTCTAAAATAATTTAATTAGCAAAAAGAGATTTTTAAATGATGATTATTAAACTATATATATTTTAAGTAAATGGTGAGTGCAATGAGAAATGAATATTTTCAGAAGTAAAAGAAAGCTACAGTATTCCAGAATATTCATACAAATAAAAAAGAATTCTAAAGCTAAAATATAAGATTAGAAATTTAAAATATTATAAAAGATTAATATAATTTTATAATATCTACAAGAGAAAGATGCATCTGATAGTACAGAAATAAAAACTACACTACATTAAAGAGCACAAACCCTGAGGGAAATGGTAAAAACACAATTTTATTTACTAGGTAGAAATTCAGATGGATTTTAAGATGAATTTTAAGACCAAAATTTTAAGATGAATTTAATTTTTATTTTAACTGTAAAAAGATGATGCACACAAATGCATTCTAAACTTTGGTGAAAGATTTTCCAACTTTTTTGACAATTGAAAACACATATATTCAAAAAAGTCAACAAACTTCGTAAGACAAGCTTCAAAACATCACTCATTGGGAACATTGGGAACATGTTCTTACACTTGTAATCCCAGCACTCTGAGAGTTCAAGTGTACACTAGGCCATCTAGGAACAACATGTCTATAAATACACAAATAAAACTAAAGTAAGTGAGAGATCAGCTTAGTGTGAAGGATCTGGGTTCAATCCCCAATACTGCCAAAAGAAAGAAAAAGAATCTCTCAGTGAAAAGCAATAATCAGATGGTTGAACACTTCCTATAAAATTACAGATTGAATATACTTTATTGAAAACACGTCAACAAGTTTAAGATAATAAAGTTTCAAAATTACAAGCCAGATGAAAACAAATGATATGGTAAATAACACAGAGACAGAACAACCAAACAAGAATTATCAACCTAGAATTAGGATGTGAAAAAAGTATTTAAATTGTAGTCTAATAGTTGTTCCACAAAAATAAAAGCTAATGGGATATATTGTTAGCAGAATGGCAAAATAAAATTTGTCTGTTTCCAACTGAATTGATTTCAGAATGTATGTTGACATGAGAGAGGCTGCTTATAAAGAAGTAAACTAAATAATTCATTTCTATTATATTCCTCAAAAGACTAATCAGTAATTGGGTTATTTCACTTAATATAGTCTTCTAAAACTTGCTGATGTTTTAAAAAATGATAGAATTTTTTTTTTATTTTTGAGTAACTAATATTTCATATCTTATTTAACCTGTTACCTATTGATGTTCATTTAGATTATATCTACTTCTGACTGTGGTAAACAGTGCCGCAATGACTAGGTCAGTGCCGATATTTCTCTATGTTATTGATTTTAATAATTTTGTTTGAAACTGACTGTTATAAAATAATGATGGAAAAAAGGAATGGGGTTAGAAAATAAATAGTTGACCAGGAAGGGGCACAGGGGATTTTTACGAAGTTACAGAAATATTAAATATCTTGTCAGAAAAATAATGTATATGAATTAAATTTGTAAATTCACTGTCTTAACACTTTCTTGTCTCTGGGACAAAATACTTGTATCTATGACTGAAGTAGATGAAGCTTTTTTTTTTTTTTTTCATTGTTTTTAAAAGATTCAGAAGCCCTGACTCACTGGGCCCTGGGGCAGAAAGGATACTGTGGAAGGGTCTGTGAAAAAAGAGATCTTCGTCTCATTGAAACCAGGAGACAGAAAAAGAAAGGATCCCAGTGACAATAATACACACTGCAATGTCACATTTCCTGACCCATCCCTCCACACAGTCCATGCTTTCCAATAGTGAGAGAAATCATCAGAGCTAACTTCTTTTTGACTATAGCATTCTTATATTCTGATCACTTTCCAAACACACCTGATTTCTGGGTGACATTTCATGGCTAAATCTTAGTAGACAAATATAGATCTCATAATTAGAGTCTCTGCGTGAGGCTACATTCAAATGATACACTCATGAGCATAAATATTTAAAGAATAACTAACTTTAAAGAAATAATTCCTACACTATCATTCTTGCTTTGTCCCTTTTTTTCTTTCTATTCTTTTATTCTCTTTGCTACTGAAATGTATCTGAGAAAAGAAGGCTAACTAGAAAGCGTATTGGAATTCACATAAACTTTTAAAAATTGTCTAGTTTGTATCAAGTAATCTAAACATATTTTTCAGCACATGTACAGGAAGACCCCTGGCTGAGACAAAGCTATAATCTCATCGCCCAGTGCACACTCATTGTTAGATTCTCTCTGAATTGGCTTTAGATCCCATGAATCTGAGGAAATGAGACTTGACATTGAGTTTTAGAGCATTATTATAATTTCCTGTACAAACACAGAGGCTTAAAGTATAGTTTAGAAAAAAGTTCCCATTTACTCTGTTAGCCATGGTCCTGGCAATTTTCCTTAATTATAAAAAGTCCTTAGGTTTAGCGAATAATGCAAGTGCAGACAAAATGGTACCAATTAATTCTTAAGTAGAAAGTCATGTGGGCCAAAACAGTGTGAGTTATTCTTTGCTACTGCAAATCCCACAAAGGGGCACTGTAGCCAAGATGTTTAAAATAACTGGCTTCAAACATATATTTAAAATCAATACAAAGTGTGGTGGCTTTGTCACCCAGTAGGAATTCCTAGAACCATTTTAAATGAATGTTTTGCATGGTTGCACACCAACTGTATTCCAGGAACTTTCCTCAGTTCTGTTAAGTTTTGACTTGATTTTGCAGTGGACAATTCTAGCATTCTTACTCTTAAGATTTTAAAGAGAGGGCATGCTGACTGAAAGGAGATTGAAATATGTGTTGAGCTTGTTGATTATCTGTTTTTCAAAGCAAACTCCCCGTAGTGGTGAATTCAAGTTTTTGATAAGCGGAAGGCTGTTCGACTCACTCTCCAGGTTGCATATTTTCCTTCTTTAGTTGCTAGAACAACTTCTTTGCTGTTGTATTTGGGGTGCTAAGAGTAGAAATCAATATCCTGTTGATATGCATGTTACACATAATTTATTACTTAAATAATTCATACAAGTTACACATGTAAAAATAAAATAATGTGCATATGAAAGAACACACGGGCATAATGAAATTAGTGGCAGTGTTTTATGTGACTAAGATTTTAAGAACTATAAGCGTACATTGCTAGAATATATAAAAAGGAGATTTTCAGGTGCATATTTAACGTGTATGTAGAAATAATTGAATTAAAAAGTCTTCATTCCTGTATGTTTGCATTTCAGAATTTTTCGTTATTACACTTATTTTCTAGCAATTCTAGAACAAAGTATCACCAACTGAACATCTTGTTACATCGGAAATTTATTCCACACAGATGAGTATTAGGAAAGACTACTTTATGAAATTCCAAGATATAAACAGTTCTGTTTCTTTATTCTAGTTTCTGTTATTTCTTGAATAATCTTTATTGTTCCTTCACTCCAATTATGTCTTCAATTCCAGATAGTATGGAATCATAGCTTACATATTATCATTCTCTCTCTCCCTTTCTCTCTCTCTTTCTCTCTCTCTCTTTCTCTCTCCTCCTCTGTGTGTGTGGGGAGAGAGCACGAATTTTTTTTTTTTTTTCTTATAAGGGCACTAGTCACAAAGAATTCAGAGCTCACCAGAATCTAGCACCCAACATTTATTGTGAGTATATTTACCAAAAAGTTTATACCAAACAAGAGGTAATAGTCAAAAGTTTCCACTGGACATAAATTTTAAAGAAAACCTGTTCAATCTAGTACATACATTAAAAACCCAAAGTACTTTGCATGTCATCTGCTTTAAGAGAATCATTCTAATTCAACTCAGTGTATGAAACATGTTACTCAACTATTTATTTAAATATTTATGAAAAATAACAGAATACTTAGGCATGGTAGTTGCTGTGGTAGGTACTAGTGTTGGTGGAAAGGAAGAAAAAATATAAAGATAAAAGATGGAAATGTAGTAGGTCAGAGCTTAGAGATTGCCAAGTGCCAATTTAAAAGCCCATGATACATCAATTTAGCCAAAATAAAGATCTTTACTTAACGGCCAAGCTGGTAGTCAGACTTTCTCCAAACTCTGGGTGAGTCTTTAGAGAGCAGTCCTGAGCAAATTTTACACAAAGATTATATAGAGGTTTTTACATCATTACACAAATCATACATAGCGATCAGTCGTAACCCGATGTGATTCTTGCCAAATATGTGATTCTCATCAGGCTGTCATGGAGGCACGGGAGCGGGTAGACGTCAGACCTTTGTCCTTGTCACAAGACTCCAGAGTCGTCCTGATAAGTGCACATGCAGGGCTCCAAGGTGAGGCAGGCGGCCTCACAAGGTGAACTCACAGCAAACTGACTTATAAATTTTAACATACACGGAAAACTCTAATTCACACAGCCAACACACAACTTGAATAGCATAAATCACCACAAAATGGAGTTACCTTAAAATATTGGTAGTCTGAGTTTTGTCATTTCACAACTTGGTTACAGAAAGTTACACAATTACAAAAGTATACCTCATGTTGGATTTTTAGTATACTATCACAGAAAAAAGGAAACAAAACAGGAAAACTGATATCAACCATTAAGAAAATATGTGATTTATTAATAGTTTAAGATTTATAGTCTGTTTAACTTTGAAGAAAGGTGTTGATGCCAAATTGGCAAATGTAGGCTCCAATGGCCACACAAATATTGTTTTTACAAAGGAGAACTGCACTAAAGATAAGATTCTACTGCACATGGGCCCTTTGACTTCCAAATGTCAGTTTCCTTTGTTCACCTAGAAAATGAAAGGACCAAAGAGTAACAGTAACCCAAACTTACACAAACTGATGATTTGATGAAGCCATAATGGTATCTGAGTAGACAAAAAAAATATATACCTTCTTCCATAAAGCACGAGCTTCCATATGGTCACCAATGGCTAAATGCACAAAATAAAAAGACAATGTTATATCCTTTTATCTTCTGAGCATTTAATCTCAAGTTTCATTTTTTTTTCCATAGGCCAAATAAGGCTTCGTTTCAGCCCCAATCAGTTTGATAATGCAATGAGTCTCCATGTGTGCTGTGGAGACCAGTGTGAATTATCTCAATGAGTACTAAGCATAGGAAATCTTTAGCTTAAGTCTACAAACTTAAAGATTCAGTCTTTGCTTACAAGTGTAAAATTTGCATTTAAATTGGTTCCTTAACAGATTCTTACATTAAAGTGTAAGAACCATTTCTAGAGCTCATAAAGAGAACTACAAACAAGGTAAACATATTTTCAACAAGAATCATTGCAACATGAAGGTACTAAGAAAAGCCAAGACAAAGCTACAGAAAGATGTTTGGAATACTAATGAGAGAAAGAATAAAAAAAATAATTGAGGGAGATGAATAGAATTGACAAGGAAGGCCAACTAAAATTCCTGTTGGTAGGATACTATGCCCAAGGACAAAGTATTTCTAAACTGTTACTTTTACGTATAGGCAAATCACAAAACACAAACATTTTGCTATGGGCGTAGTAGTTTAGCTCAGCAGTGACTGCCTAGCAAGAACGAGGTCTTGAGTATGATTCCCAAGTAACACATTGCACTTGATGTGGTGGCTGGAACACACTGGTAATCCCAGAACTTGGGAGGCTGAGGCTGGAAAATTTCCAGGAGCCCAGTGCCATCTTGGGTTACTAGTGAGTTCACGACCACGTCCATTTGATGAGGGATTATCACGGGCACATCCAAATTTATGGGTGGGCAGTTTACAAAATAAAGACTTCATGATAAACAACTGAGGTCACATGGTAACCTGTTCTTTACATTGACTCCCATGACCAAGCCAAAAGCTTTTTCTCAAGAGTAGTCTCCTGCAGATGGTGACAGAGTCTCGCTCCAAAGACCTATTACAATTCACTCACCATGTCCTGGCAGAGACTCAACAAGAACGGTGTCTCTGACAACTGACAACTCCAACATTGTATCTGCTGAATTATGTGCCCAAAGAGACATGGTAAATTTTGTTACAATGGAGTGTCTTTCAGAGTTTTTGTTTGTTTGTTTGTTTATTTTTTCCCCTAGGCTCTCCTAAAAACTAGCAGCTTTTCAAGTCATTCAGTAAACGGGCTGAAATGACACATTCAAATGAGGAATATGTTGACTCAAAAATTCAAATTAAATCACTAGGCATTACTTAAGTTTACTGGTTGCACAATAAGTCAAATGAAATAATAGTATTGGTGGTGGTGTTGGTTTTTGACACAGGGTCTCACTATGCAGCTGAGGCAAGCCTTGGACTCATGGCAATACTCCTACCTTGGCTTACAGGGATTACAGGCATGTGTCACTGCACCCAGTTTTCTGTAGTGCCGGAGAATGGAACTCAGGGCTTTGTGCTTGCTAGGCTAGGGTTTTAGGCACTGTGTTATTCCTCCAACCCCTTGAAGCAATATATATATATATATATATATATATATATATATATATATATATATATAAACTTTTGAGAGATATCTCTAGATTCCATATCATTGGACTCCTAGAAATGTCACTGAGGTAAAGGCTTTTAAATTGTCATTTCCTATCCTCTCATACATAACGCTTTTTAAAAAGAAAAGTCTAGAGTCATTGTTATCTCTCACTTGTATGATCTAGCAAGCGGAGCATCACTTATGTAATGGATCATGGTAATACTAGAGGAAGAGAAAGGCGATCACAATTCTTATGAATTAAATTATGAAACAAGGTGACAGTGTTCATATACCTGAGGTAGCATAGTAAAAGTATATATTATTGGCTTTGCCAGCTTAAAGCAAATTGATTTGGATAGAGTGCATGAATATCCACGGAAAAAAAGGTTTTTGCCCCATAAATAACTGCATTTCAGCTATCACAATATGTGTAATATGCACAAGCAAGAAAATGGCAACAGGTGTAGCATCCACAATTAGACTCGCCAATTGTCTAACCCATTGTCATTCTCCAACACCCATTCATTTTCTACACAGGAAAAACAGGAGGCTTAGTGAGGGTGTCTTGGAAACAACTGCCTGTACCTCTGTTATGTCCTTGGTGGTGGCATTAATCTCTGCAATCTTTCCTAGAATGCAATCTTGCTTGTGATTTGTGATTTGTCATTCTCTAAGTATAAGCAGATATCATTGCATCTAATTGATCCCATTTGGTCTTTTCCATCATAGCTCTCACTCTATAGGGTAGGAGTCCAATGAAGTTTTTGTGTGAAATATCAAGTATAACCATCCCAGTTACACATTCTGGAAATGGTAAAATGACTAAATGATAGATTTAATGATCCACTGGATCTGCAGTGATTCAGTCTTTGCCTAAAGTTCTAATGACCATCTAATTTCTGCTTCTGCAATGATGTTTCATGTCTCCTGGAGTCACCATCACCTTAAAACCAATGTCTGGTAGCTCCGCAAAGAGCCAATTACTTGCTTTTCCTCTATGGATATTTAACCTAGTAAAAGGTAGTAGGTACATATGGGAAAGGATGGAAGAGTGTGTGGCTTTTGATCATACATTTCATTCTTCCACAAGGTAACCTGAGCTTTGAATTTATTTTATTTTATTTTATTTAATGTCTGAGAAGGGAAACTGAATATATTTTCCTTCATCCACTAATTTTGAAAGCTACCAGTCTTCACTCTGTTTCTTAATCTACCAAGAATGTACAAAAGTCTTGTGTAGAGACTCACCGAATGTCTTCTATCTCATAAGTGGTGAATGAGGAATATCATATGATTGTGTGTTGAAAAGAAAGAGTTCACTGGATGGAGTATCAGTACTCGAATTCATCAGAAGGAGAGACTTTGGCATTTTGGGTCTTGTTAAATTAAACAGCCAACTCTAGGAACCACTGCATTAATTAGAAAATTTATCTTTACAATTCCAATTCTTTTAACACAGTCTTAGTAGAAAGTGCATAATGGTTAAAGTCCTCTAGAGAAACAGAATCGATATCAAAGGGATTTATTTGATGAGATAATGGGATCAAAGGCAAGGTACGTCCCCTGGTTGCCTTTATGCTCAAGAGCCTGAGGAGCTACTTGCTGCTCATTCCAAGAGCCTGGAGCCTCAGAAAAAAAGGAGATCAAAGATGCAGTACTGGCAACCCCCCAGGGAATCTGTGGGATAAATTCATATTCCAAGGCTGAAAAATAAAAGGCTGATGTCCACAGGCAATGGCAGTAGCAAAAGATGCCCCCGGGTAAGAAGAATCCCGTGCTTTCAGTGCATGTCGACTTTTATTGCATCCAGGTATAAGACTAAGGATGGTGTCCCTGCAAGCAGATAAGTCTTGCCTTCATTAAGACTCACGTAGAAGTGTGCTTTTATTAATCTTATAAGTGTTTATTAATCAAAGTCAGTGATCACAAATAATAATCACATAACTATAGTAATTATTAGTAGATCTTAGTTCCTTGGTAGATTATTTTAGAAGGAAGTAGGACCCTCTTTCTTTTACCCTTGTTAGATGTTAGTAGGTGCTGACCGTATCTAACTTTACATGAGGCCTATGATCCTGAAAAGAACAATGTCCCAAGCAACACCTCTTTTTATATGTTTAACTAAAATTCTTTTGTACCTCTAACAAGACCAGATAAGAAGATTTTAAATTCTTTTTTTTAAATATAAACATTTAGTTTAACTTCTATTGTCACATATGAATCAGAATAAAATCCTTAATCAAACTTTAGTCATGATTCTCTCCTTCCCTCTCTGAGTTTTGATTGACATCTCTTTGAACCAGAATATAAGCCCTCCTTAAAAGTCCCATCCATAAGCCGTGCATGGTAGTGCACTCCTGTAATCCTTCACTGCGGAGGCTGAGACAGGAAGATTGCGTTAGTTCAAGGCCAGCTTAGGCTTCATAGTGAGTTCAGGACCAGCCTGGGCTGCAGAGCAAGACCGTGTTTCTAAATAAATTAAAGAATCTCATCCAAAAAATGCTGGACACATTATAAAACCTTCACAATCCACATTTGCATTCCACTTCAGCAGCTACTGTAAGTCCTTTCTGGCACGTTCATCATCCCCACGTAATGAAAGTCCCTTGCCGCTTATGTGGTGCTGTGGACTGAGCCCAGGGCCTTGTCCATGCGGGGCCAAGCATGATACCATGCAGTTACATCCCCAGCCCAAAGCTTCTCTCTTTGCCTTACCCTTGATACTCTTTCCAGGCTTTATTTCAGAGCATTCTCCCTCTTGTAATAGTTCCCTTGAATGATTTCTTCTTACTTAGACACGAATCAAAATTTTGGTATTCTATGCCCTTTGCACAAATATGGTGGAATCCACATGGAGGAAAAAAAAATAGTATGGTTGTGGGGCTGGAAGAATAGCATAGCAGTTGGAGTATTTGCCAAAGTGCAAGGCCATCAAGGACTTTCTTGAAAAGACACCAAAAGCAAAAGAAATTGCCCCCATTATTAACAAATGAAATTAGATCAAATTTAAGTTTCTGCATGGCAAAAGAAATTATCAACAGTGTAAAAAGAGAACTGACAGATTGAGAAAAAAATATTCACCACCAGTACCTCAGATAGAAGGCTCAGAACCAGAATATAGAGGAAACTGAAGGAGAGGAAGCCCCTCAAAATCAATAATCTGATTGAAAAAAGTGGTCAAAAGAAATGAATAGGTAGGTCTCATATGATGAAGTACAAATGTTCAATAAATACATGAAAATATATTCAGCATCCTTAACCATTACAGAAATGCAAAATCAAAACATCACTGAGATACCATCTAACTCCAGAGAGAACGGTGTATAGGTGTGTATCAAGAACATAAACAGCAATCAGTGCTGGCAAGGGTATGGGGGGAAAAGAACCCTCCTGCACTGCTGGTGGAAATGTAAGCTTGTACAGCCACTGTGGAAACATAAGCAAGTCTCTCAAAAGACTGGGAATAAGTATCTCCTTCAATCCAAGGATTCCTCCGGGAATTTTCTCAAAAGAGTTAAAAACAACGCCTAACAGAGATACATGTATACCCATGTTCATAGCAGCACAACTAACAATAGCTAAACTGTGGAAGTCACTCCCAAACCCATCAACAGACCAATGGATACCCAAATTGTGGTATTTATACACAATGTGGTACTACTCACCTATAAAGACAGATATATTGGAGATTTTTGTAGGTAAATTGAGTCCAGTTGAGATCATCAGGTTCAGTGAAGTGTCAGAAGCAAAATCTGAAATATCAAATGGTTTTCCTGATATGAGAAACTCAGATCACAGTTACTTCATAGTCCTTAATGTGCAGAGTAATGGGAACTGGAGGGGAAGAAGAGGGAGTCAGAGGGCTGAGAAGGGAGAAGGGAAGGATGTGTGATGTTGCCACAAAATGCACATGCACAAAATGCCGAAGATCAACGTAAATTTTGTGTATTGCACCCATACACATCAATAAAATGGGCAAAACAAAACAACAACGACAACAGCAAAAGTGCACGCCCTGACTTCTATTCCCACTTCTATTCCCCAGCACGACATACACTGGACATGGCAGTCATGTCTGTAATCTCAGCACTGAGGCAACAGGATTGCTGTGTGTTCATGGACAGACTTTACTGTAAAGTGAATTCAGGACCAGCCCAGACTAAGGAGAGAGACTTTACCTCTAAAAAATGTGTATAGTTCTGTTTATTTTATTTTTTTTTTACATTGATCCTGCTTACTTATTTTATGCTACTTTACATAGTCTCCATCTATTACCTTCCCGTTTTTCTAGATCTTGGAGTACCCATCTGCTTATTTAGGTAAATTGCAGTAGCTTTCAATTCAAACTTTCTCTCTACATAATACATATTAAATTTTTCATAATATTAAGGTCAGAAAATGCAGCCTCCTCTGCACCACAGCTACAAAATAAGTGTAATTATTATGTGGGACTTATAGGAAAAACTCTAAGTTTATTATTCTACCACATAGAAAAATAATTTGTATCTTCAATGTTTGTTCAACTCTTACCTGTTGCTTCTGCTTGCATAATTTTATGCATTTCTTTTCATTATATTTCTATACTATTATTACACTTTTTATGTTTTGCTGAGTTTTTTATTAGTTTGTTTTTTTGAGACAGAGTCTTCCTCTGTAGTCAAGGTTGGTTCTGAACTCACTATGTAGCCTAATGTTGGCCGTGAAACCCATGACTCATTGCCTTTGAAGTACTGAAGTTACAAAGATGGTGTGCTCCAGAGTGAGGTAAATCACTGAGTTCCTGAGGAATCTAACACAGGACCCTATGCCTGCTAGGCACGCGTTTTAACCATCGGACGATGATGGTAGCCACTTATTACATGTGTTTGTTTTGTTGTTGTTGTTGTTGTTGTTTGAAACAGGGTCTCACCCCGTAGCCCAGGCTGGTTTTGAACTGATTGTGGAGCCCACGAGGGTGTTGGACTCATGGCAGTCCTCCTATCTCAGCCTCCTAAGTTCCAGAATTCCAGGAATATCCCACCACGACTGGTTTATGTAGTGCTGGGAAATTGAACTTGTATACTTAGCATTTCCTAGACAAGGGCTTTAACTGCTGGTCAATCCTCCAGCCCCTTGTATTTATGTTCTACACACATTGTATTTCCCTACCCAATTTGCAAGTACAATTCAAATTTGACATTCTCAAATTCAGAAAACTCAATATGTGGTGAAGATTACTTACCCAGTTTTCATTTTGCACTTACTCTAATGTACTTAGTACATATGTTAAAATATGTTATTTACACAGTTTTTTTGATTAAGATTTCAAAAAATCAAAATTTAACACAAATGTTATCTTTTATGAAATTCTTTGAACCTTCATGGAAACACTTCTCCCTCAGCCTTCCGATGCTGGGATTACAGGCCCACTCCAAAGTGTGCAAGAAACCTGAGGCAGGGAGATTGTCATGACATTCATTTTCCATTGACATATAATTAGCATTTATTTCTCAAATTCTTGTGATGAATATACTCATAACATTTTATCTACATCTTTATAAATGATATATGATTTTTATAAGATATTGCATATTTTATTAATCTTAGGATGCAATTTTTAAATTATTAAATGCTAGCAAACAGTTTGATACAGCAAAATATATTAATAGGTATGTTCATTTTTATTGGGCATTGGTAGTGTTTCTAAAATTTGTTAATATGCATATTATACTCTGATATGAGTATAATATATTAGCCAATTGCAAATTATTAATAACCTAATTTTGTAGGCTAACATCGTATCAAGGAGTACATTTATCTAGACTTAGGACACAAACTAACATTTCTAGCACTCAGTAAAGGAAAGACATGAAAATGTATGTACTTGTGTTTTCCAAAAATAATATTTATATATTATTTAGTATTTAGTATTTATACATTACAGTAATTTTTAAAGGCAATATATTTGGCCAGTCTTGTGATAATAAAACCAAAGAATTATTGTATTATACCTCTCCATTAATTCATTTCAACACACACAAACACACACACACACACACACACACACACACACACACAATGAATTTGTGCTGGTTCCTATTGTTTGTGAATTTGGCTGGACTAGAGACCCTTGGAGAAGAGATAGGATTGTGAGAACCTGAGTCAGTGTAATTGAATGAGATAGGGTCTCTTCGGAGGAAGGAGGTCACTTGGACGTGACATTGGGAATACACCTGCTCCGTGAACACTTCCTGTTGGGCTCTGTCTTTGTTCGATGCCTCTAGACTCCGTAAATGAACAGCCTTCCACACCACTGCTGTTCTGCTGTGGTGCTGCTACCTTGGGATAAGCTAACCTTAAACTAAAACTGCTGGAACCGCTGAGGCAAACCTCTCCTCTTCTGTGTTGTTGAGGTCACATAGGTTGTCCCAGAGGTGAGAAAGCTTTATCGACAGAGAACTCACAACTCAGTATCTGCTGAATTACTGCACTACCGCAGGCCTTAGAGTGCCTGCTCTTTAGGTTTTGTAAATCACATTGTATAAATTAGTACCTGAGTCATAGGTATAGAGAAACAATTTGCTTAATTTCTCAACATGGCCTTAGTATTTCAGATGGGAAAAGTCAATACTTTAAAGCGGATGTTTGAATTTAAGCCATTTGCATTGTGTTGTACACATTCATTGTAACAAATTATATTGAAACAAAAACGCATACTGGAAAAATTGTACAGATAAAAGCATGCAATGACCTGAGATTTTAGGAAATAAACCCCTATATGTATCAAAAAACAGCCATGAGGGAAAAAAATAGCATTTATCTCTTATTTTATTACCACAATGAAATATATGTTTCAAAAAGAAGAGAGGGTTATTGAGGTTTATTATGGCTCTAAATCATTGCCCTTTCTTTCTTTCTTTCTTTCTTTTTTCTTTTTTGCTATCAAGTCATAAGGCACCACAGGGCACAATGTGGTTGGAAGAAAACAAAGCTATGTGTTTATACACCTCTGTAAACCACTTCTTTCTCTTTTTCTAAGTTTTCAGGATTTAATTATGTGTTCAAACCCAATAATTTTAAAATTTCAAAGGTGCCACCTCAAAGCAACATGGTCTAGTTATGTTTCACCCTCCTAATATGTCAAAATGAAAATTAAATTTTAATGTCTGAAATTTTGATGAGTACTCAAACCACATCTCAGCAAATAGCAAGCTTCTTTACCTTGAACTAATATGTCTTCCAAAAGATAATTGCTATCAGGGTATGTACAACTATAAAGTAGTTTTTTCTGACCTTGAATGCTATGTAAATGGGGTCATATCCTTTCAAATTATGTCTGTGAATTTTCCTCAAATTTTATATAATTTTAAGACATATCTTTAACGTCCCTTTTCTCAGCTATTTTCAATCCTATAGAGCACATTAGAGAACACATCACACTTTATTAACTGATTTTTCTCTGTAGAAAGTGTATTTCTTTCTACTTGTATCACAATATATACTGCATAAAATTGAAATTTGTATTCGTTAAATATATCTATATCTTTCTCTTTAAGATGTAGATAAAGAAGGAATAAGTGAATCATAAAATGTGTTCTTTTGTTTTATTAGACATTCCTATCTTATCATCTGCACCATGGTTGTAATGATGTACTTCTATCAGTTTCATTCATTCTTTACATAGGTTTGGTTGAGAAAGATCAGAATAGTTGTCCTAAAATTTACTTGTGAATTATTTAATTGTAATGCTTTAGGTGCACAAAATGCTAAACTTCATTGTAAACCTTAACTTTTGCACTTATACGTATCAATAAAATGGGGAAAAATATAGTGCCTTGGTGGTCAATCCTTTTGAATCCAATTGCATATTATTAGTTAAGTATCAAAATGTCTTCATATATAATAGGAAATTTCTTGACTATGAGAAATGGAATTTGGGAAATCCACAAAAAAGCCCTGCAAACTTTTAATATCAGGCTTCTCTATAAAAAAGCTAACACATGAAATGGATTTATGAAAGTAAAAAGTAGTCTCAATTTTTCCAATAAATTTCAAAATTTAGGCTAACTTCATGGAGATGTCCCTGCATCTTTCCACATTCCACTGATAAGTAAAGTTATTGCTATAGATAGAACAAATAAAATTACAATTCACCTGCAAATACAACTATTATAAAACCTCAGTTATTCTTTCAGAAAAGACCATGGGTCTTGTGAGTGTTTCTGGCAACATCAAAGACAAACAATAATGGCTTAATTGACATCTATACATTGTTATGCCCTTATTAGCTTTGCTTTTTTCTATTTTTTATTTGCTGATTTGCGATCTGTCACAAAGACAAACTTGGCCATGTGTTCTTTGTCCCACAGACAAGCTGTGTCTTGAGTCAAAGCCTCAGAGTGGCCGTGCGCCTCTTGGTTTCCTCTGTGCTCCCTCTCCACCAGTCCTCGGGGCCATTTTCCTCAGAGATAGAGTCGTTAGAAGCCTGTGTCCCTGTGTGATGAAGAGAACATCACAGATACTGAGAAAATAAAATAAATACAGTATTCACATCATGTAGTGGTTGAGACTGAAAGAAAATTTTGAAATAGTTGATTTGGCAGCTCCCCTTCTGTAAAGTTGTGCTTATCATCATGGTTCTAGTTAACAATATTCTGCCACATTATGAAAATTTTAAATAAAACATCCAGAAATGAATTATTCAAAACCTACAAAAGCATGTTTTTCTGGGTAAGATGATTAAATGTCATGATATCTTGCTTTATCCTGCTGGGACTAAAGTCACTCCCTTGCCTGCACTGTGTACTATCTGCTCATTAGTTGATTAATAGCTTTCTCTGCTATGAGGCACTTGGCTTTTATAAGAAATTAGCACATTTTATCATTTCCAGGATCTTTTGGGGGATTTGAACTTGTCCCCTATAGACGCTAGAGGGAAAAATGACTATTTTATTGAATTCAAGTCAGTTCATAAGAAGCAAGGAACTGATCTGTGGTATGAAAGTATGTTTACAATATATTAGAGGTGAGCAAAATACTTGATTATGTTATGCTATTGACCAAAGGTAGACAAGCTTGTCAACCTCCAGATGAGCTTCACAGTGTGCATTGAATGTCATCGCATATATTTGGCTGGTTATTTCAAGATAATAGTGGACTACAGACAGAACTGGTTATTTTGATGCAGAAAATAAAAACAAAATAGAGATTTCAGAATCTGGGTGCTTTGCAAGATTGTAAACACTGACTTTTTAGTAAGAGAGAGAATTAATAAATACTCTAAGTGACAAAGGTTGATGTGATATGAATGTAGAACAATATAAAGTATTATTTCCTAATACAAATGAGTATCTGATGTTGAAAGAAGGATAATAGTTCTACAAATATCGGACATGGCTAGGTTATTGCAAAAAGCAATAAAGATAAGAGGTAAAAAGGGCACCAAGGGATAAGATCTTTATGTATTTTATATACTTTATTTGCATGTATGCTCTCAATTTTCAGTTGTACTATCAATTAGAATTTACAAACTTCTCCAAAGTTTGCTCTTCTTAGAGAGAAAATATAATAACTTTTTTGTATCTACATTTGAACATTTTGTCATTAGTGTCTGGCAGAAATCTAAGGTGCTGCTTAAGATTTTCCTTCTCCTGCTGTATGTGCCCTGAATAACCTATATATCTATAAAGGATGGATTTCACACCACGATCAGGTTATACTATAGGTCACAGATGATCTTAAGATTAAGATAGAAAGGTTATTACGTGATCCTCGCTAAATCACATGGTCTGTCAAAAGCAGAAACTTTTTCCTGACTAGATGAAAAAAAAGAGTGAAAATTAGAGACAAAACTAAAAGCAAACATCAATGCTTTAAATAGGTGATAGGGTGGGTTAGCCAGAAGCTCAGCACACTGCAGACAATATTAACTTCAATTTTACAATGGCAAAGAAGTTAAATTTTTGACTACCTAAATGAAATTGGAAGATGTTTACCCCAGCGCCTTGAGGAATATGTACATCTTAGCTAAAAATGTTCCAGCCTTTCAGGATTCAGAACAACGAATCCAGAAGTGATGTACCCAGGTATTTGGCCTATGACTAAAAGCTAGTATATAAGATTTTTGCTACCAAGTTTATGGCAACTTATGTTTCAGTAATAAAGATTAATACACTCTGCATATTAGTGTAGAAAACAGTGTCTTGTGTTTGTCACAGTCACTCATAAGGTTCTCTGAAACACTAGGAAATGTTTTCCTTTCATCTTTTTCCAGTACATATTAAGTACCAAAAATGCTTACAGCACTTGATGGAAACTCAGTGATTATTGTCATGTTAAGCTTGTGAACAGAACTTCCTAGATGATTTTCATTCAGACATAAATAAACAAAAATTATGGTATGGTTGTATTTGTTTTTTGTTGTGAACGAGGTATGTGTTCATTTAAGCCACATAAATGAATATGTTTTATGCTGTTGAGAAGAAATCATTTGGTGCCAGAAGAGAATTTATACTCTTCTAGAAATAAAAATAAGTTAAACTAAAATTAAATAAAAATAATGAGAAGCAAAATGTTTAGCCATGATCACATTGTAAATATAATACAGTATGCATGTCATACAGGATAATCTTCAATAAATATTTGGATACACCCAGAAAGCTAATGGATACCACCCAGTATCAAGGATCATGTGTTTTCCTATGTGAGACTTCTCCAGCCTTGTTAAATGGTAGTTTTATTTATAGCATGAAGAGCTTTCCTGAAAATGAACATATTACCATATAGTAAAAGTTTCTAGGGGAAAAACAGTATACTGGTCCATTACTTAAACAAAAAAATTAAGAACTAATGTATTTTGAATAGTTAAATAGAGAGAAAAATAGCCACAAGTTTACAAATATATTATATCTTGGTTGCTTTCCATTGATGGGATAGAAGGTCACGGTCCATATAAAGGCAGCTGGCATAGGTGAACACATATGATGGGGGCCCAGCGAGAGAGCCCTTCACAGCTTGGTAGACAAAAGCCAAGTCATGAAGGAAGAGTGGAGTTTGCCTCTTTTGGTTCAAGTTCTAGTGCTCTGTCCCTGTCAACTTTGCCTCACCTCCCAGTAGCACACATATCCATAGACAATCCATAATATCCAAACATATGAAGCTTTTGAGAGAAACTACAGATCCAAACCATAAGATTCTACTCCTCACTCCCAAAAGACCTCCTCCTCCACCTCCTCACGCAAAATGCAAATAATCCTCCTCTAGGAATTGCCAAAGTCTTACCAATTCCAACACTGATAAAAATTCTAAGTCCAAAATCTCTTTTGAGATGCAAATCAATCTTTTTTTGTAAGCCCCTGTGAAAATCAAAACAAAAGTTAAACATTTCCAACAAAAAAATCCCTCTGTCTATAGAGAGAAATAGGGGAATAGAAAGCAATTAAGCAAGTTTAAAACACAGTAGAACAAAGTTCAAATCCTATAGTTCTGTATCCAGTATCCCCACCAAGCTGTGGAAAAACAGAAACTCCAAAGGGCAAGGGTGGCTGACCAAACCAATACTGCACTGCCTCTGGGCTGTCTGTGTTCAGAGCACGCACTTTTTTCAGAGGATAATCTATGCTTCTGGATTTTCCAAGTTTGGGGGGGGGGGGGGTTCACAGCATCTTAGGCCGCTCCTACACAACTTCGTGCATTGCCCACCCAGGGGCACACTGCTTGGCCTCTGAGGCCTTCCTCTCAAATCTGAATGGAAACCCCACCTGACTCAATACTTGTGCCCTGTGTGCCTGTAAATTCAAGATCACCTACCTGTTGTCAGGGTGTGCATCTGGCTTGAGCAGTAGCCTGGACCCTTAGACAATTGATACTGAAGCTTAGATATCTTTAGACAGTTGAGCTGCAGTAAACATTTTTCCCCTTGGCTCTACAGGATGCCCTGCAGTGTCATCCTCAGAGCAAGGTCTTTTGTCTCTCATCCTTTAATATGTGTATGTTGGATTGCTTTGGGATTTTTCTCTCCCAGATTAAGTGAACTTCGAACCTTAGATTCAGGCAACGTCTTTGGAAAGGGACAAAGTACTGACACACTTTTTGCCATAGCAAACATGGTTCATAGACCAATTGTGAGGAGCATCCACCTTTCCATCTGACACTTCTTTAGCCCTACCTTTCAAATTCACACTTCTATCAGCATTCTCTTCTTCTGAGCTCTGAGTCTCCCTCCAAGTTCAGTTCACAACATTCTAAGTCTTCTAAGTGGGCATCTTCAAAATTTTCTACCCCCACTCCTCCTGCAAAGTAGTTTCAAAGGCTTATAAACCACATCATTGGGTAAAATCATAGCAGTGGTACATATTTCTCTATCAGTTACTTTCTCGTTACTGGGACAGAATATCCAACATCCCAAATTAAAGGAGAAAAGATTGATTTTTAGCAAAGAGTTTCAGAAAGTCTCACACAGACCATGCATGGGTAGCCAGCAAAGGTGAATACACATGGGGGGGACACAACCGGAAAACTTTTTGGAATGGCACTTAGGATTTAAATCATTGGGGAAGAGCAGAGTTACCTTTCCAGGTAGTTAGGCCCTTCTGGGTCAAGCCCTAGAAGTCCTCCCCTTTCAACCAGGTCCTATATTCCTATAGCACACATAGATTATCCATTCATGAATCACAACATCGAAATATATAAGGTTTTTGGAAGACCCTACAAGACCAAATCATAACATATTAATAATCATAATTTTGAGCATCTGTATGCACATATACACATATTATATTATCTATCTGTAATAATAAAACAAAGAGGGAAGTTATCATAATTTGAATAATAACATTACATTATTCCAAAAGCTTGATGTAAAATCAATGTAAGAGCACATTTATGGGTTTGCATAAGTTTTATTTATATAAGGATATTAAAAGTTATTGAACTAGTGGCTTAATTAGAGTTACTTTAGAAAAAGTCTTGCAAGTCATTAAGAAGAGTGGAACATGCTATTATTTATATCTTGCAAATACTGAGATGTTTTATTTATTATCATTTCAAGTAAAATAAAGAAATCAGATTTTATCTTATTTCAAATTTTAATACAGGTTCCTGGGTCTCAGTAAATGGCAAAGTTTATACTGCTGTGCTTGAATTTATAATCCTTTTGCCTGAAATTATACGCATGCACCACAATATCAAGCCATCAGTTCAGTTTTTTACTTAACTATACTGAGTGGCAGGGTAGGCTCAGAAATATAACTACAAGTGATGTCCATAATCTTTGATATCAGAAAAAGTTTGCCACATTGAAATTAAAGTAGAATGGTAGTTAGAAAGTCTGAGTGATAGCAAGAGTTTCTGTAAAACACTTGGTAACTGGTTATAGAAATCATTTGATTACAAAGATTTTGTTTTAAAGGCAGAAGATTGAGAAAATTCCAGTGTTGATTCTAATTATTATTTATGCACATTATTTAAATAGAGAGTTTAGTAATGAGGTTTGCTTAAATAAATTCTAATTGAGTTATATGTCTTTTATTAGTGTGATATTATAACTTACTTGAGTAGTATCTCAAATATGTGGAAGCTTCCGAAAAACCCAGTGTGATTTACAAGTAACACCTGTTACATTCAGTTATTATTACAGGGGGATCTGGAAAGATGCACAAGAAGTTCTTTCCTACAAAGAAAAATGCCATTTCAGGCTTTGCTTCTTACCTGACATCTACAATGGTAGTTACCTCTTGTACATTTAAGTGTATGTGTGTGTGTGTGTGTGTGTGTGTGTGTGTGTGTGTGTGTGTGTGTGACTGTACATATAGACCTGTTAATAATTTATCCTAAGGATTTACATAATTAGCCAGAATTTATTATCAGCATGATAAGCCATCTTTACACAGGGGCATCAAGGCAGAGAGGTACCTATGGTCACATTCTTTTGCTGTCACCGAGATATGTTGACATTGACTTATCTGTGCATTGTTCTGCCAGAGACAGACTCGCCTGCAGGCAGCACCGGCTGAGATGTCTGGACACCCATTGTTCTCTGTTCTTTGATCCATGCGTTTCATACCTTTCATATCTGAGTCCCTAAGACTTATGATCATCTGATTTTCTGACACGCTGTCATTTCTCTCTAGGAGGCAAAATGAGGGAATGCATTATTAATTTCGCAGCCTGCTGAAGATAGGCTCAGGCATGGGATGTCTCGCCAATCTGTTATTCATAAATGTAGCCAGGCAGAAGTTTAAGGAAAACACACAGATGAAAGCTCTCTTAGCTTCTACCTATTGTAAAGCTATGTCGGTGTCAATCTAACTATCTTGCTAAGAGAGACACATAATAATCTCCGTGATATTGAATAAGTTGCTGATGTGTGAGGAAGGTCTCCATGGCTGACCAGCCTTCCCATGCCACACAGCCCTCCATAAGACTGCACAGAACAGGAAAAATACCGAACCAATCAGTAGAAATATGAGAAATAATAAAAGGTTTTGATTTTAAACTGGTGGAATCACAATGATTTGTTGCAAAGCAATAATTAACATATGTACCCAGAATCCATTTCAAAGCATTTTCAGCTTGAAACTTCTTGATAGTTTATTATTTTTCTATGACTATTGATGGCTTTAGATCTTAAAGATTTATAATACGATGATCCATTTTTTGGGAAGAAATACTTTTTGTACAGAAGCTCTAAAATATATTATTTGTTGAAATACTATAGTTCTACCATAGTTATTAAGTTTAAATATAGTCTTTAATTAATAATAACGGTCTTTACTTTTAGCAAGAACTTACGTGTAAGTTTCCACAATATTACCTAAGACACCTTGAGTTGCCTTCAGTTGAAAAGGAAATAAAGCAAAAGTCTCCCTAATGTGAAAAGAACACGAAAAATAAAGGAAGCACAATATTGAAAATAGGGAATATCAAACAAAATAGAAAATATCTAATTCAGAAAATAGGAAATATCTAAACCAGATTAGATTCTACAATTAGGTTCAATTGAATTGTTCCTATTCAGTCTAAAAAGAATTAAGCTAGCATATTAAGCTGACGTATTCATATTTGTCTGAACTGTTCCTACACGACTGGATGAACTAGAGTTGTTTGACCTCAGCTAATGTGCTTATCTAAACTATGACTAGCTCATCTACAGACTTCAGTTAAAAATAGTAACTTTTGGCCTAATTGTCAAAAATGATATGCAGAGTTATGTGTTAACAACTAATAACTGAATGAGAGTAAAATAAATTTTAGCAAATTTATTAGTTAATATAAGTACAAATTCAGTATACTTAAGTCTCCTTCTGATATATAGCTTGTAATTTAAAGTGCTAAACTTATTAAAAGTAAAATATATCATTAGGAATCTATTTATCCTTAGGGTATTTAGCACAAAAATTTTAAAAATACCTCCAAAAGTGCTAAAGTTTATTCTACTTATTTGTCAACAGATGAGACAATGAGACTTGTTTCTTGAGTTTTGAATCTTAAGAAAATATTTAACTTATTTAGAAATGATCTGACAGATTGTTTTATTAGAAAAGTTATAGAAATTAAAGAAATTTGCATTATCAAGGTGATTGAGTTATTATTTTATAAAATATATAATAAAAGACATTTAGAACCCAGGGGAAAGGAAAAATTATTTGTCACTGAATTTGCTTTTGTATTTAGTTTAGTATTTTAGAAATAAATCCAGGTGATTTCCATAACAAGTTATTTCAACATATGGAAAAACAAAGAAGACAATGTAAAACTGAAGTGGATAAAGAGATGAAATTAGCAAACAAACAAGCATAAAGTATAGAAATTATTTTTAAATCAAGTATATATTGCACAGCTGTTCCATGAAAGTTATGATTTTAGAAATCTGTTCCTAAATGTATTAGAAATGAATAAGATAAAAGAAGAGATGAACACAAGCTTACTAGACAAAATGAAACTTAGAATAATCATTGTTCATCAAAAAGAAGCCAAACCCAACGAACATTTAGTGGTACTTAGTTAATATAATCTCATAAATTTCAGAGATTTCTGCATATATGATGCATACAAAAACACTTCACACTTTGATTCTCATTCTTATAATATCTAGTAAAATACTTGCAAAAATTATTCAAATTTTGCTTTTCTAATTAGGAAAGTGTACGTGCAGATGCCAGCAGAATCTGAAGTTGCCTCTGAGCTGAAAGAATGCAAATTGCAATGCGCTGGTGTGACTCTAGGAAGGAATCTCATGCCTTCATGTTTTAAACGGGTTGTACAATTTTGCTGACATCCTCATATTATTAAGGCAAAGTTCCTGTGAAAAAAGTAGGTTAAGTACAAATAAATTTTTGCAGACCTCACTTAAAAGAAAAAGCTGGAGGTAATATAAAGAAACTAACTTCTATTACAAGTATAAGCTTGAACATGCGTATATACAGAATTTTGCTTATAATTGTTTCCTTGTGTGGAGGGAAAAAAAAGTTTTTAGATCTTTCTAGCTCTGGCATGCTTCACCGATTGAACTGTGTGTAACTATCAAGACAGATGCAGAGAAAGGACGCCACTTGTTGTGGGACGATCACTAGAAGTGTATAAAACCGCAAGTCTTCACCCCCCCCCCATTTTATTGGTATGTATACGTGCAAAATTTAAGGTTTACAATGGAGTTGAGCCTTTCATGCACACATGTATCTTGTCAAGGTGACAAGGGCTTTCCTTCTTCATTTTGAAATTCCAAATGAACTGCATGCCTTCAGTAATTTATGGAAGGCAATAAATTCAACATGTGATACATACTGAATGAAGTGTGTCTTACAGCAAAGTTGGAAATGTGTGGCAAGTTCTCAAAAGAGGTAATGACACTCTCACGTCGCATCCATTTACCTATAAATGTCTCAAATCAGTCTTTATGGAAGAGCAGTGCTTATATCACATTTTTCTTTCTATTGGTCTGTTGATGTAACTCAGTATCTTCTACAATTTAGCTCTTGTTAGTTGTGCTACCATAAACATGTGTATACAGGTTTCTTTGTTATATGTTGCATTGAGCTCTGTGTAAATTCACAGAAGAGGTCTCTCCAAAGGAATGGGACTGAAGGTATAGAGACAACTCCCTTACTTATTGTTACGTGATCTTTGACAAAGGGACCAAAAACACACTGGAAAAAGCACAGCTCATTCAACAAATGAAGCTGGGAGCATTGGATATTCACATGTAAAAGAATGTATCTGAACACAGACCTATCGTCATGTAACAAACTCAAACTAAAGTGGATGAAAGACTTAGATATTAAAACTGAAACACTGACCTTTCTGGAGTACAAAATATCGGAAGTCTAGACGATGCAGGTGTGGTCAAGAGTTTTCCAACAGGACACCTGATATGAAAGCAATAGCCTGAGAATCAACAAACGGGATTATATTAAATTAAAAAGCCTCTGTAAGGCAGCAGAAACTATTAACAGAGTGAAGGAATGAAGAGAGAACCAACAGATTGCTAATCCAAAGTTTTTAAAATAAAAGTTATTTGACATTTTCCAAAAAAATTAAAGCTAATAAATAATTAAATAATAAATAAAGATTAATAAATAATTAAATTAATAAACAAATAAATACTTTAAGTGACTGGTTGAAAATAATGTTTTAATATATTTTCTTTTGGTGATTGAAGTAAATATGATTTACACAAAGGTAAAGATTGTTAAAATTTCACATTTTTAAGATTTATATATTTTTTTTCTTTTCGAGGTATTATTAACAAACATTATTGTTCTTAAATTCATTCAGTTAATTATTGGATTCTACAAGAATATCGCAGGGCAAAAGCTATTTATAATCATTTTAACACAAGAAAAAGCCAGGAAAATATCGTCAGAAGATCTGTGATTTAAGCAGCTTGCATTCAGAAAAAAAAGTACGAAAAAAATTTTAATGTTAGGATTTATTTTCAAGTATGAGGAGAGTCAGACTTAATGGTGAGGCTTTTGTGACATCAAATATGTTGCAGTGGGTAAATACACTAAACAGAGCTGAATTTTAGAATAACTTATTTGGAAGAGTAGAACAGAGTATATAGAAAAGGAAGAGGATAGAAGGCGCTCCAGAAATGGAATTCATTAAAAATTAAATTTTAGTGAATAAAACATGCATGTCATTTATGGAATAATTAGTATTGAGTTTAAATTTCAGATATGAGAAAGATTATCCTCACATTTCAGCAGGCAGATTCATTGATAATTGGAAGGCTGGAAATGTGTGGTCAGGATGGACAGAGGTTTTCACTTTCAGTAACTGCTGTTTCAGCACTAGTAAACATTGCCGAGTTCTAGTACAAAACAAAGTCTCAATTTAATGAATCTGTCTCTTTAAAATTCTTTTTCACAAAAATAATATCTAACAAAATAGTGTTGAAATAACAATTACTACAAACCCAGAGATCATAACTAATGTAGGGAATAGCAACTTGAATGAAAATGTTTGGTTTCAAATAGTTCATAGAAGTTGTGCTTTGAGTGCATGATGTTGAAAATAATATTTCTTTGTTTTTCAAAATATCTCTATTTTTGAAAGATAGAGAAAAGACGACATGTCAGTACAGTTTGTTCTTTCCTAACGTCAGAATTAATTCATTGAGGTAACACCATATAATTGTAAATATTTTCACAGAATTATATTTCTTTTTTCTATCAGGTTCAATGATTTCCATTGAAGTGTTGCACAAAGTTCTGAGAGTCGTGATTTAACAAAAGCATGTTTCATCTGGAATTCATCTTCACAGTGGCAGTGAGGGGGAAGAAAGTAAGCATAGCCTCATCACAGGAAGTTCTAAGAGATGGAGATCTCCTTAGAAGGAATAAGGTCATTCTATACTCCAACCCATAAATTTATAATTGTACTAACCAATGGATGAAATGTATTTGAATACCTCAAATACATTTGTATCTTTTAACTATAAATGAGAAATAAAATTAAATTAAAAATCAGGAACATTCATATGTGGTAGCATATACCTGGTACTCTCAGCACTTTGGAAATGTGAGCCGTATGGTTTTCAATTGACATTCAATCCAGCCGGGGCAATACAATTGCCCGAGTTTAATGGCCAATAATCATATTGATAATTAAAAATAATATCAACAATAACAATAGATTTGAATAAATGTTTCTCCAGTAGTTATCAGTAAAATAATCATTAACTGTAAAAGTAACTGTGTCTCTGATGAGAAGAATTATCGGGAAACAGGTGCAAGGGTAATGTCATAAAAATGTTAAAATAGCCAGAGATCCCACCCTGAAATAGCTTCAGGTCACTTCCTTGCTGTGTGAGGGTGGTAAGAGCCCCTATCAGTAAGCTGTTAAGAAAGAACTACTCGTCACCCCAGGGAAAGGACCCCTTGAAGGACACGATGCACAGGCGATCTTTCACTTTTATTCCTGGAATGGTATGGTTCTGTAACATTAATTAGTTAAAGTTCATATCATTTTGTCTTAATTTTCAATATTTATCTTGCTAACTGGGTGAAGCTATCTACTAGACATGAATATAAAAGGTTATTTTCCTGGCCTTTAAAAAAATGTCTAAAGAAAAAATGTTGAGCACTCATTAGGCACACAGATATTTGCTATTGACATCGTTTTTTATAGACAAATTTTTAAATATTCTAAAGCATGACCTCTCTTAAATAGGCAGTGATAAATCTAAATAATTAATTAATTAATAGCATAATTTAGACACTCAGAGGTCAAAAGAGAGAACACCTGGGCTCAAATTAAAGTCAGAGTCAGCGTAAGACAGAAATATCTTCCTGTAACTGACCCAGCAGGCATGGAGAGCCTCAGTCGCGTAGATTCAGACAAGGTGAAGTGTCTTGTCTCTGAGAACAGAGCCTACCTGCAGGCTACCAATGTCAGCCAAGTGAAGGAGACTGCAGGGCTATTCGCTTTTCTTCCCGAGCAGGAGCGCCCTGAAGAAGCACACCTGCTCAATGATCTTGTCTGCAGCAGCAGTGACAAGGGCCACGTGGAAACACAAAGCTCGCTTTTTATATCTCTGCTACACTTGCACTGTTCTGGCGTCTACACTATTTCTTTGTGTGCATGTGTTTGTACATGAGTGTTTAAATTGAGTCTTATCAATTTGTTGTATTTTCCCATTAGATCTTGTCCTCTAATATAATAAATATGTTTATCCACTTTAATTTTTCTCTTACTCCAAGGTTTTTAAAAGCTGGTGTAATTCACACTTAAGTAATTTGATATCATTTACTATCAAAAATCCCTATGATAGAATTTTCAAGATATATACAATTCCAGACACTAGATTCTGGGTGTATATGGCAGTCTTACATTCCAAATGGTTTGCAATTCAAGTTTCCTATAAAGCAAAGCTAAGTTTTTAGTTGGTTCTGAATATTTATTAAGTAGCTAATTTTCCACATAAATATTGTGAAACACAAAATTGTGAAGGAAAAAAAACTATAGAAAATATGATTGGAAACATGAACAGCCCAAGTATTTGTGCCCAAGTAAAGACACAAGGGAGCCAGTGTATGAATATGGTCCTGCTGCAATCATGGGATATTTGCTAACAGACTATATGAGGAAGGTAACCTCATTTCTTTCCAAGAACATGGTTAACAATTTCACCACAAGTATAAAGAGTACAGTATTTTCTTTTGCTTCTAAATTGTGTTCATTCAATAATATGCTGTAAAAAATTTCTTAATTTATTCTCTTTGTTCTCATTCATCATTTGTTCATGTCTGTCTAACGTTATGCCGAATAAACATCTTGTCTCAGTTACCTTTCCTTTGCTGTGACTCAATACCCAACATCCACAAATTTAGGGGAAGAAAGTTTTATTTTAGCTCACAGTTTCAGAAGGTCACAGTCCACTTGGGGGCAGCTGGCAGCAATTGAAGTACATGGCAGAGACAGAGGTGGAGGCAGCTTCTCATGCTATCACAAACTTGAAGGCAAATTGAGACTAGTCGTCCATGGAAGGCAGGAAGCAACTGATACATGCTTCCAGTTCTCCTCCCAGTGGTCAGCCCCTCCCGGATCCAGGTGTGGAAGGTGTGCTAAACCCCCAGGACACATCCTTAATCCAGTTTACATGCCTGTAGTCCACCTCTCCAGACTAGAGCCCAATCTCCCAACAGCACATGACTCTGTAGGCAATATATAACATCTAAATACAGGAGACTTTTGGGGAATATTCCAGATCCAAACCATAATACATCTCATAATTTATTCAATTCTTTCTAATATGATGTTGCTTTAATTGGAAAAAGTATGTTTACATACACAACCCTGTTGTCACTAGCATGATACCATAAACTTGTGTAATTCAGCTTGGATGTTAATCTTCATAGTTCCATGTAGTGTATTTAGTATTCATATCTTATAGGTATAGAATCCAATAGTCACATAAACCTCTTTGTGAATACATGAGTAAGTAGGAGGGAAAACATAAGTACATGGTATTTAAAGTATTTGTTAATTGGAAGGCTTAATACATAGCATAGTTCTAACATGTGCTACTAGTTACACAGTAATTTTCAAATCGTATGTTTCCTATAGAATATTTTTACCTTGTGGGCCATACATACCTACCTTGTGTGTCCTAAGTTACTCATCTTCCTAATCGCCACTGGAATTTTGTTGGTGAATCCAAAGCTTCATTCTGGAGAGCAGTTGTGCCTTTTCTCTGCTTACACACCAGACATTTTCTTCCAAGGCTCTTTGTTAAAGAGACATCTGTGAAATGACAGTCAATAACAAATTTAAGGCCCCAAGTGAGTTTCCTTACAGCACAAACAAAAGGCTGGGACTTCTTAGAGACCACAGACATGCTCAATTTTGTGTTGGGTTTACCATAAGAATATTTGGGAGTTAACTTACTGATCTCATAGGGTTGGGAGACTCACAGCTGTGAAGTGTATTTCTATTAAAATGTGTCATAAATGAGCAGAACCATAAATTCTAGGTGAGCTTCCAAAACCTGGATGAATTTTCACAAAGTAATATTATTCAGATATCCCCCAAATGGCTTTTTATTTGCTCATAGGTCATTAACATTACTGAGATGCAATTTTCATTCTTTCTTTTTCAAGTTTTTTCTTATTGGAAGCAAAACTGAGTTAACTGGTCAATAAAATTTGCACAAAACTGAGTTTAACCCCAAAGTTCTTAAAAGGTGGGATGCAAAAGGTGGGATGATACGTATTTGAGACAGAAATGAAAGATAAGGATAAATGTATGACCTTAAAAATTGAAAAAAATGGTCACATAACAAGTGAATCGTGAATCTTTTCGTTACAGTAAACTTCCTGTTATATAATTTGATTTCAGCTATGATGATATAGTTGTTCTACAAACATCATCTTCATTGTAACTTAAAGAAGTAGAAACAGTCTTGAGTGCCTCTATGAATTAATATATAGATTGACTACTATTAGGTGAGCTTGAATTATTAATTAAAAAGCATTTACCAATATTTTAAGTATGATCTTCATGTAATTTTATTGTTTAGAAAAATCATACCACATTAAAATGCTGCTGGGAGAAAATTCTCCTTGGATTCTGATTCCTGTAAATATGAAAAG
Source organism: Ctenodactylus gundi (assembly GCA_004027205.1). Lineage (NCBI taxonomy): Eukaryota > Metazoa > Chordata > Mammalia > Rodentia > Ctenodactylidae > Ctenodactylus > Ctenodactylus gundi. The sequence goes on along the minus strand of PVKB01002764.1, from coordinate 142,007 downwards.
CAAAGTCACTAAAAAATAAATCTGATCCTGATTACTTTTTCAAAGATATCTGTTTGAAAAAATTATCTTCAGTATGAATGAAGGAGATGCATGATTATTGTCTGGTATAAAAGCACAGATGCCCAAAGCTCAGGGTTCCTGTAATTTAATGTCATTCCCAGTACTGCTCAGTGCCTTCTGATCTTGTTTTCACCATTCTCATAATTTGTGGGAATAGGAGCTCAGAACACTGTCACAGAAAATGTTGGTATTTTGGTGCCACTATTGTTCTGAGTGACAAGGTGGCTTGTCCTTAAGACAGGTGTCTCATGCTTCTTGCCAGAAATCCAAAATCTCTTGAGGGCTAAGCTGATAGTTTTCAAATTTAATGAAACTCAAGATCATTCTTTCTGCAAGCATAATTTAGAGGTAGCCAATTGATTTATAAATATAATGTAATTATATCAAAATACAAATATGCATGCATTAAGAAAGATTAGTCTTTTATACAATATATTCTTATGCAGGATAGATTAACAGACTTTCCAGATATCTGTTAGATTTCAAATTAGAATATCAGTGAGAAAATATTTAACCACAAATATTTATATAAACACATACTATTATGTGGTTACTTTAAACATACTGCTGTGATAAGAATTGACGTTTAACATAACGTGAACCTTAGTGGCTCTGCTAATCTCATAATTTGGTGTGTTAGATATTTCAATGCCTTAAATGGCACTGAACTATAGCATTGAAAGCATTTAGGTATGTGATCTAGGGTTCGAAACATGATGTAGATACTGGTGTTTTGGTCTTATAGTAAAATTTTCTAGTTACAAATTCATGAAATGAATGAAGACAGAATGGAGGGAAACTACATGGTGCACACGTGGAATAGCAGAACACAGGCAAACGAGGCACACAATGACTAACAGCCTGAAGAATCCATTTGCCCTTGTCACCTTGACAAGATATGTATGTGCACAAAATGCTCAACTCCATTGTAAACTCTGAATTTGAACGTACACATATCAATAAAATGTCTGGAAAATAATTGAATATATAGATTTAATGAATAAACAACATTATCCTGATTATTATATTTAAAAAAGGAAGTCTTTCCACCTCGGTAGCCAGTGCTCCACAAAATCAAGTCAGTTATGTGAACGATTTTGAATCAATAAAGGAAACAGCACCCAGAGAGAAAGATGAAGCATTTGATTACTAGCTCAAAATAATCTTAAGTCTTTTTATTCCAATTGCTTCTGTAAAAAAGTGTTACTTTGCCAAGAAAACACTCATAATCATCACAACACGTATAAAGGCACTGTTGATGAAAATATTACGTGTTTAATAAAGTGTTGTTTAATAACATTTCTCAATTTAGTTTTAGCTAATCTAGCATATCTGAGTTCATATAGAATGGGCAATTTTCTCTTATTTAACTAAAACACTTGATTTGAGCAGCTAACATCTTTAGGACTGCCAGTTCTATTTTAAAATACTAATAAATTATCTGAATTATTGATAATTATATAGTTTTATTTATTTATTATATTTTTAACAATTATATATAGTTTTAAGTATTATTTAAGGCCTTAATATATTTCACAGTATCAAAGTGAAGTCTTGCAGATGTCTTTAGCAAACAGGTTGTTTCTTTCAGAACACATAAAATGAGTCTTCTCCTAAATATGGCAAAATATGATCGTTTAAAATATCCTTAATTTGCTTCTTCTCATTGTAGAACAAAATGGTCCATACCATCATGTCTAATCTTGTCTATCCTCAAATTCAAATACACTAAAATATACACATCAATCCAAATCACATTTTACCATGATCAATACAATGGTAACCTTAACACTACCAAAATTTAGATAATGGTGGTTAATTGCACATGGAATTTAATAATTAATGTACTTGGCAGATACTCTACACTACTGCTGAATTCACTTGGAGAGTTGCTGAAACAAAGTAACACCACCTCAGTGGTTTATATAGCAGAGAGATCGTTCTTTCATAGTTTTGTATGTCAGAATCTCAAGAGCAAAACTTTTCCAGGGTTGGTTGTTGCTCTGTCTGCAAGAGAAAAATCTACTTTTTAATTTGTTGAAGACTGGTATTTTTCCTATGTCTTCTCATGGTATCTTCCTATCATGTGTCTCTGTATCCAAATTTCTCAGTTTGATAAGGATAGATGACCTAGTGTCCACACTTATAACCTCATTTTAACAGAGTCGTAACGACCCTATCTCTAAATGTTATATTATATAGATCAAAATGTCCTCTGAAATTTTCCCTTTCAGAAATGGCTCCAGTGAGAAAGGGCAGATAGAGGGTGCCTGACTGGCTCCTCTGTCTCTCTCTCCTTCTCTCTCTTCTCCCAGCTTTCTCCCCGCTTCCCAGCCACTTTTTGGTGAATAATTTTCTTCCACCATACTCTTCTGTCAGGCTACTTCTGCCTTGGAGACAGACAGTCATGACCTCAATCTACTTAAGCTAAGTTAAAATAAACCTCTCCTTTCAATCCCAGGTGTTTAAGACACAAAGTGCATTTTTTTTTCTCAATATCTGAATGTCATGATATTTCCAACAAATTTGGGGGAATACAGCTCAACAACCAGATTGTGCCATTTTAGTTTACAAAGTCAAAGATAGCATATACATATATTATAAGATGAAGTTACATCAAGGCTGAAAATACATAAATTGTATTAATATTTAAGCTGATAGTGCAATCTAGATAATTGTTATATTATTAAGGCTGTAGCCAGTAATAATGAGACTCTTATCATGTGAAACTATGAGATAAAATGTATTTTTTTATTAAAAAGCTTTTCAAAGCCCACAGATAAATACTACTGACTTATTCCAATCATTTAAATGAAGAATATTTCCTGTTGTGGAATGTCCCTCAAAAGCTTCATGCACCTGTGAGAGGTGGGACCTGACTGGAAGGGGTGGACCTGGAGCTTAGAGGTTTGACCTGGAGCGGTCAAGCTTGGGGCCTGACCTAGAGGGTCATGGGCTGATTCCACCTTTTCTCTCAGACTGGTCCCTGTCCTTCCGTGCTGTGAAGATCTCTTTCTCTGAAACACAGGCTCCAGCCCCAACATATGATTCCATCAGTTTCCAGCTGTCCACCCACAAATGAATGGTGACTTTCTGAAAACGTAAGATAAAATAAATCTTTCCTCCCTAGAGTTGTGGATGTTGGGTATTGAGTCACAGCAATGAAAAAGTAATTAAGACATTTCCATTACGATGTTGTATATATTCTTATTATTATTTTAACTAGAATAAGATGCATGCAGTAACTTTGCCATTTTAAACGTACGCATCAGTGGCATCACGTGTGTACATGCTATCGCCCAATCGTCCCCACCATCCAGCTTCAGAACTGTTCTTACTGAGTAGTTGAAACTACACTTACTGAAGACTTTCTCCTCATTTCTCTACTTTTTTCTTAGAAAATCACATTTTTCTTTCTCTCTTTATAACTTTAAGTGCTTTAAGTATGTCATAAGAGTGCTGTCATAGTTTTTTTTTTTTTGCAATACTTTTGTAATATTTCAATTAATACTTTCTCCTTTCTACCATATGGGACTATATCAGAATGTACTTTTTCTTAGCAGAATTGATTTTTATATCTTTTTTGTTATGCATGGACTGCAGATTCAATAACATATGGCCTGGAGACCATGACCAGCCACACCACTGTTGCCCACCTTTTCCCCCCTTTATGCTTTCCATATGCCTCCCCCCTCACTCCCAGAGATGCATCTCTTTCCTAGGAGTTCATCCTCCCCCTGTTTATCCTTTCTCACTTGTTGAGATCATTTTCTATAATTATTTTTGTGAATTTTGTTTAAGGGACACCATTTGATAATCAATATTTTATTTACAGTCCATTTTGTTGAGCATTGTTGACTTTCCTTTTGTTAGTTCCAGGGTTGCTTTGTTCTTGTTTGTTTAAGGCCCTGACTTGCATTGTTAATTTGTTCGAGGTTGCTCTGTTCTATTGATGTGTTCATTTATGGATATGAATTTCCCTCCAAACACTGCCTTCATGGTGTCTCAGAGGTTGTGCTGTGGTGTGCACCCATTGTGATCTATCGCTGGGAACTTTTTGATTTCTTCTATGACCTAACATTTGTTCAGAGGAGTAGTATTCAGCCTTCATTTGAGTAGGATCCTTTGTTTGTGTTGTTGATTTAAAGTTTCATACCACTGTGATTTGATAGAGCACATGATGTTGTGTCAAGTTTCTTATATCTATTTAAGCTTGCTTCTTGGCTTTATACTATGCTGGGTCTTTTTTTTTGTTTCTTTGTTTTGTTCGTTCTCTGTATTCCTATCCAGGAGACCTTTAAGATTTTTTTTTTTTTTTATGGTGCTGGTTTATTTGTCATAAATTTCTTCAAATTTTCTTTGTCATGAAAGTTTTTTTTAATTGTTAATTTAAAATGAGGATTTTACTGGGTAAAGGAATCATGTCTGACAAATGTTTTCTTTTAAGATTCCACACCAGGCTTCTAGCTTTTTGATTTAGTTGTGAAAAGTCTGTTGTTACTTTAATAAGTTTGCTTTGATATTTTATTTGCTGTTTTTCTGCTATTACTTTTTGGTTGTTCAGTATTTCCTGCACTGTGTGTGTTTTATTAAGAAGTGTCTTGAAGCTTCTGTTTTGGTCATGTCTAGTTGATGAACAGTATGCTTCCGTCATTTGTGTGTCTGTTCCTTTTTCTGTATATGGAAAATTCAGTCTTATGATTTTAGTGAATGAACTTCTTCATTCTTCAGTTTGGACGTCTACTACTTTTTATATTTCTGCATTTTTGAGATAAAGTTTCTTTGAGTTATGTGTAAACTTCTGTCATCCATTTCCTTGCTGACATGGTGTTATTGGGACTTTGGTGCCAAGTTGGTCCTTGGTTTCTCCCTTTGGTATCCAAAATTCTCTACTCATTTTGTGTCATTCTGTTTCCATTTTTTTAAAGGTTTTAAACTCTTGATGTTCTTCCTTTACCCTTTTTATCTATAGTTTTAATTCTTCAGTAAATTTGTCAATCATTTCTTGTATTGACTTCAGAAATTCTGCTTGTCTTGACTTTCTGCTTAAGTTCTTTAGTTAAATCATTTTTAAACTCGTTAATTATCATGTGAACATTGAGTCTGCCTTGCATTTTCCAGCAGACTTATTTTTGAGGTTTAACAATTTGGAATTTTTCCCTGGTTTTATATTGCATCTCCCTTGGTGGATGGGGACTTTCCTAGATGTCTTCCACCCCTGTTTTCTGATCTTCTAATGGAGGATTTCTGGCTTGCAGCGGTAGTTCTTTAGACAATCTCTGCTTTCTGCTGATGGAGATGACCTGATTTCCATAGCTCCTGGCTGATATGCTGTCCTTTATCTGTGCAATGTGCTGTCTCAAACACTGAGGAGTTCCCCATTAATGCCCACCTTTACACCTCAGGCCCTTTAATTGATGCTTCGGCCGCCACGGAAAGGTTTTCCTGCTGTGTCAGTGGCCAGTGTTGGCATGCTGAGGCCTTCTACAGGGATGAGTGTGACCCAATTTTTATTCAGGCCCACCAGCAGCAGTATGCAGGCATTAAGAGAGTATAAAAAGCTCGTTTTCCCCTCTTTCGTGCTCTATCGCATGCCTGAAGCACACAGCCACATCCCTTCCTCCAGTGCACCAGCTCTGACCCCAGGTCACGGCCTGTGGCCCCAGAATTCAGCCCACAGAGCTCCCTGTTGGGTACTGGGATATGCCAGTCTCCGTGGTGCCCCAAAGGTTTCCTGCGTACCATGAGCTGCAGAGGGCACCCTCTTTCTAGGGTGCGATGGCCGGTATCCAAGGCACTGGCTCTGCCCCCAGACCCCAGGACACTACCTGATGTAACTGTGACACTAAGATCCTAGTTGGCTCCCCTCCTTCTTCCTTTCTTCCTTCCCTGCAGGGCAGCTAACGCCCCTGTGGCTTGGCTAGCTTGTCTCCACGGCTCCCTTCTCAAGCTATGATGACCTAGGAAACTTCACGGTCCCCATGTCTTTTCTCCTATGGCAGACCTGACAGCACTCTGCAAACTGATAACCTCTGCGGCATTTTCAGGCCTTCTGCAGAGGTAAAGAGAGCCCCAACTCAGGACCTCCCATTCTGCCATTGCCCACTCTCGGTCTTCGCTCTGATTCTTAGATTTTGTTACGGTCCAGCGATGCTCTAACCTCCTTCTGTCAGTGTTTCTAGTTGATTTCTTTGGGTGCAGCCTTGTTGGAGTTTCTACTCCAATGCTATCTTGACTCCACTTTTAAGGCTGAATGATATTCCATTAGAAATGTATATTATATTCACTTTCCCTACCCATTTGTCAACGGGTACATGCCTACCTTCTGTCAAACTCCTGTCTGTTGTGAGTGATGCTACAAGGGACAGAGAGTTACAAACATATGCTGAATTTTCTGATTTCAGATACTTAAGGGATATAACAAGTGGAATCATGGCTAAATCAAATGTTGGCTAGTGCTATGGATGTAATCAAGATCCTGCACACTTTACCAGCTACGCCTTATTTTCTTTATTTTTTGACAGAGAAAGGATTTTCTTACAACACTAAGATACCCAGACTGTACCAAAACTTAGTGATGTCCTGCCTCAGCCTCCCAGAATGGAATGTTTACAGGTGCATATCACTATGCTTAGCTCATGGAAACAACATTTAACTTTGGAGGAACCACCATTCTGTATCCATAGGGCTTTACCAGATTTCATTCCCACAGACAACACTCAGAGGACACAATTTCTCCAGGTTTTTTGCAAGTATTTATTGCTTCTTATTTTTTATTGGTAGCTTGCCTGTGAAACTGAGTTAATACCTCAGAGTGGTTTTAATTTACATTTCCTTGTTTAGCTGATTGTGGATAATTTTATTTTTCTCTTCTTTACCTCAAATCATTCTTTGATAAATACTAGTAATAGGTGTTTCTTCTGGTTAGAAAAAAGATAAAATCAACTAACAAGTTCAGTGCTCTTTTGTAAAGTAAAACAGTATCAGACATTTGATTTGTAGCTTTTGTGTAATGACTACAAAATATAAAATATTTAAATATAAAAGATGCTGGTCAAAGGCACAATAAATTGCTTTACCAAAATATTTATATCAACATAGCAGTTAATAATTGAGATAACATTTATACAAGTATTTGTCATTTATTAATTCATTTGGATTTCCTTTTTCAGGTCATTATGAAACTCTTATTATTATATGAGCATGCAGTGTTGGTATTTATAGATTATCATCCCCACTAAATTTTATTGCATTTAAGAAATTAGTAATAAGCAAATAATTTAATAAACCTTATATCACATTTGCTGGTAATGTAATCAAAGTAGACTGAAATATTTCTTAATATGAACTTTTTTGTAAGAGCACTTGATACAATTTTAAGCAATGAACACTTGGTTACATCTATTCAATTCTTTTTATTTTTATCTATAAGTTTATATGTACTGATTATTTTTGTTATAATACAGTACTAACTCTGAATTTTCTTCAAGTGTCAAAGTTTTTTTGAGTCACAAATGATTATTCTGTTGTTACACCTTTGCAATTGAGCACGGTATATGCTGAATATAAATCACAGGCTGACTGGAAATACCTGAATTTTTCCCTCATCCTAAAATAATTTTGAATGTGAAGGTGATATGTCTGTGACACGTGTCACCATATTGGTAAAAAGGACTAGTTCAGATGGTCAGGCTGGCTTGACTCATGTCCTTTTCCTCCATCCATGCTCCATTCGTGTTACTCCTGAAACTGTTTTTTTTTTTTTTTTTTTTTTTTTTTTTTTTTGTAGAAAAGGACGACCTTCCCTGCTAGAGGAGGACAATTCTCGCAGTTACACTTCCCTGGTAGAACCTGAAGGCATCTCTCAAGGTTCTAAATTAAATTTTATGTTATATATATATATATATATATATATATATATATATATATATATATATAAATTTGTCCTCAGTTATAATGATTAAATATAAATATTGACTCTGAAGTGCACCCTATTTTGTTGAGAATGCCTGTCTAGTCACATATATTGTGAACAGGACTCTAGACAATGCCAGTGACATTGCAGATTACTTTCTTTTGCACTGGAGGCCCTCTATTTTCATTATGCTAGCACATTCTCTAGCTGAGACTCCTGTCTAGATTTCTTACGGCAGTTGAGAAGACTTGCCTGGGTGCTCCATTGCACATCAGCTAATTGGAATCATTAATGAGCTGAGTGACTTTTCAGTACTAACTGCCAACAAGCCACCCATTGTCATTGCAAATGGCTTTTTAAGAGTTAGCCACTTCAAAGCTAGCATTGTTTGTCATATGTCGATAATGTAAGAATAGTAGGAGTATTAACATTTTGCCTAACAATGTAGCAATGTCTAGTTTAGCAGTAACTTAGTCTCTTGATTCACCATGCTATATTATCAAATTAGATAGAATTAACATACTATCACCTGTGTTGTAGAGTGATTTCTAATGTGATGTAAGTACAACATACATATTGTACAATGGTTTAAGGCTTGGATTGTGATCCACACAGAACGGTTGATGAGAAACATGCCCCTCGCAGACAATGTTTGTGCTTCCAAATGGTTCCTGCTTTTTCCTTATCTACCACATGCATTTAAGTTTATATAAGTTAGCATATCAAAAATAAAGATTGCTTGATTGGATTCAGTTAATCTCACAGGAAATATGTTTTCAATTAAAATATCTTCCTTTAGACATAAATAAGTGTTGTTTTCAACCACAATAATCCTTCACTCTACAAATACTGTCTTTAAGATGTTAGCCATGTGGATATTTTCCTTCTAAACAGTCTCTTGGCAATGGTTTTTCCATTCAATTTCACCGTAGGTTGATTGAATTCTCAACCTGAGGGAATTCTTTATTTTTTTCCTTCTTCTTCCCTTAAACAGTGAAGATTGAACAGAAAAATTCAAGTTTGAACTGCTATGGGCAATGAAATTTAACGAAAGCCTGCCTTGGGATTCTGAGACTAACATTTCTTTGTTCCTGAGAGATTCACAGATGAATCAATTTCCACATTCTTTAAAATGAAAATACAATTCACTAGTGCAGCCATAAGTTGTGGGGGCTATTTTCTCATAGTGAAAAGAAAGAACCAATTGAGAGTAATACCAAATTTTATTAATACTTAGTATATTCGTGTTCACAGTAGAGTATCATTTAATTACATGAAATGTCATAATTTGTTTAATTCCATTGTTGGACATATAAATTAGTTCCAGCTTGAGATTTATTTATAAAGTTGCTATCATGTTCTCATGTCAAATTCCTTCTTGATGGGCTGTGCTACATCCTCATCTCTTAATTATATGTTCTTTTGTGTGTATGTGCATATGTGTATATATACATATATATGATTTTTTAGAAAATTTCTCACTCTGTTACTGAGTTGTATCGATCTTATTTATATTTAATGTACAAATCAATTAATGGCTCTATATTTGGCTTTATAAAAGTCATCACTGTTTTGTTTAATTAATATATCATTAGGCACTGCCCCTTTAATGTGAGAGATTTCCATTTTAGCACATGTTTACTCTTTTTTATCAAAAGGAGTGCTTTAAATGTTTAGCTTTCAGTGGTGGAAAGCAGAAACTCATCTTATTGGCATTTCCTTAAGGACTATTGATGTTCAGCTTCACCTTACCATCCCCGTTCTCTGTCATTATGTTTGTAATACAAGTTTCTTATCAGCATAGTTTAGAGGAGATTTGTGTTCTCAAATACTAAAAGCTTGCAGTGTAAGCTTGACTTCACTTGTATTTTTCAATTAACTATATTGGGGATATTATTTCTGAAAACATAGTTCATTTTTTCATATTCTGTTTTCTAATAAGCATGAGACTTACACTCAGGGAAGTCTAATTAATCATGCCTCCCTGTTTTATTTAAGAGTATTTATCTGATTTATAAGAAATATTGACCTTTCTTAAAATTGCAAATATATACTCCCACAATTATTTGTGTAGGTTTCAGGGATTTGCTTTTATACTGAAGTTCATGTTTCAGGCCAAATTAATTACTGTTCATGGCATGAGATAGTGACTGAAATTTGCTTTTGCATATATTTATGTTCTCTATTAATAATCTGCTGACAAGACGTTTCTCCCACCTTCCATCTCATGTGAAATGTTACCTTGATAAAAATTCAATTCACTCAATATGTGTGGGTTTTTCAAACAGGTTATTTCAGATTAAATTGACTGAACATTTTATAATCATTATGATCATTACCAGTTCTGTAGTTTGAATGTAGGTGTACTTCCAAAATTTATGTCATGGAAAGTCTACTCCCACAATGATGGGAAGAAGGGAGGGCTATGGGAAGTACCCTCCCCCAACTGTAAGCAAATCTGTCAGTGCTCTGATTTCAGACTTTCCAGACCCCAGAAATAAAGAAAATAAATGTCAGTTACTTATAAATTACTTAGATTCTGATATTTTATTACAAATATGAATAAAAACAAACATTGTCATAAGATTGTGATTATTTTTAAAGTCTTGAAATTAGATATGTAAACAAATGTCTTTCTTTTCCTTCTTGCATTTTTGTTGATTAAGTGATTGATGGATTGATTGGTTGATTGATGTTGGTACTGTAGATTGATTTCAGGGCCTTCACTCTGAGCTAATGCTTGATCTCTGCTCCCAGAGATCATGTATATGTCTCAAACACTCTTAGTAAACCGATATTTGACAAAGGGGCCAAAAGATTCCACCGTAGAAAATACAACATCTTCAATACAGGGTTCTGGGAAAACTGGATCTCCACATGCAGGAGAATGAAACTAGACACATATCTATTTCCACACATCAGAATGGATCAGAGAACTGATCAGAATCAGATGGATCAGAATCAGATCAGAATGGATCAAAGAACTGGACATCAAGACAGAAACACTGAGCTTATTGAAAGATGAAACAGGTAAAACCCTAGAAGACATAGGGACAGGAAAGGTTTTTTTTTATTTTTTTTTAACAGATGACCAGCTACTAAAAAAATCTCAGCAAGAATCAACAAATGGTGTTACATTCGATTGAAAAGCTTTTGCACAACAAAAGACACACAATTGGCAGAGTGAACAGGCAACTCACAGAGTGGGAAAAGATATTCATCAGTAACACGGCATACAAGGGATTAATATGTAGAATATATAAGGAACTGAAAAACATAAAACCGCTAAAGTAAACAATTTCATTATGCAGTGGGCAGCTGAAATAAAAATAAACTCACAAAAAGAAGTACAAATGGCCAACAAGAATATGAAAATATGTTCATCATTGGCCATCGGAGAAATGTAAATAAAAACAACATAAAGGTTTCACCTCACTCCAGTTAGAATGGCCTACATCACATTACAAACTCAAAAAACAACAATTGTTGGCAAGAATGTGGAAAAAAAGAAGCTACTCACTGCTGGTGGGAATGAAAGCTAGTACAACTATTATGGAAAGCATTCTGAAGGTTTCTCAGAAAGCTGAGAATAGAAATTCAATATGATCCAATTACTGCCTTACTCTGCGTATTTCCAAAAGAAATAGTGAAAATACCAAAAAGACACATGCATATCCATGTTCATAGCAGCACAATTCATAATAGGCAAGTCCTGGAAGTGCATGAATTATTAAATTAGATGTGGTGCCTATACACAACGGAACACTATGCAGCCATAGATAGTGGTAGATATGAAGCATTTGAACTAAAATGGGGCCACCTAAAGTGAATAATATTCAGTGAGATGGACCAAGCACAAATGACTGACTATAGATGTGTGTCCCTCTTATGAAATGCACAAAAATAACATAAAACACTCCAACATGAATGACAGGGTGGAAAGAATGTTAAAGCTCAGGCAGAAAAGGAGTGAACCTCTGAAAAAGGGGTGGACACAGAGCTCACTAATTCCCCAAACCCCATGGTTCTAACGTGTTACAGAATTTGGATTGTATGCATATACAAAAATATTGTTAAAAATTATCTGGTTTTGGGTGTATGGGTGTGTGTGTGTGTGTGTGTGTGTGTGTGTGTGTGTGTGTGTGTCTGTGTGTGTATAATTTTTTTTTTTCAGAAAATGTCTCACTAAGTTAGTAAATCGGATTGCAGATGTACGTGATTGTATTCAGCTTCAAATACACTCGTATTTTGTTTTATAGTATTCTATTTTATTTTTGAGAAAGGATCTCACTTTGGAGCCCAGGCTGGTCTTCAACTCATTATGTAACCCAAGCTAGCTTTGGACTCATGGCAACGCTCCTGCCTCAGTCTCCTGATTGCTGTGATTATAGGTAGGCCATCACGCCCAGTTAGTGTGGTGCTGTCGAATCAAATTCAGGGCCTTGTGCTTCCTAGGTAAGTGTTCTAACCACTCGGCCATGCCTCAGCCCTTTGTCCTTCTATTTTAAAACTAGTCTTGTTATGCTGAATCATTAGTACCTCCAGAAAAATATTAAATTCATTTAGTCAATTTAAAAAATGAAAAGCTATTTCAATAAGTTAAAGTATACAAAATTTAAAATAAACTGAAAGAAATCTGCATATTTAACAACATATTCATTCCTTTATTTGATATATGTTACTACATTTTTATAATAAAGAATTGAAAAAAAAAATTGAAAATTTAAGGATTTTTCAGTTTTGGATATATATCTCAGTTTATGAATATTGTCACCTAATGAAAGAGGGCTTGATTTTTTTCATGTTTTGACATTTATAAATGAATATGCTGTAAATATCTCTAAGTAGTTTTTGAAGGTATATGTTTTTCACCTATTTGAAAAAGACCTATGTATAAGATTAATATATGATATGCATATGTCTAGTTTTGCAAGAAAATGCTAAATCATTTTTCAATCAGACCACACATTGTTATGTGCACCCTTTCAATTAGAGCTGCTGTTGGCCCAAGTCCTTTCCAGTAGTTGGTTTAATCGTGATTTTCATGGGTGTATACTGTGATTTCATTGTGGTTGAAGTAGTTATTCTTCTATTATATAGAACTTCAAGTTTTTTTTAAGGTTACTTGTCATCTTTTTGGCAAAATATGTGTTCAGATATTTTATTCTTTTTCTAACAGAAATACTTCTTGTTGATTTTATGAATTACTTGTGTATTTTTAACACTTGTTCTTTGTCATGTATGCATTCTATAAATATTTACTTCTGTTTCATAGAATGTCAACAGCTACAGTCAAGTACCGGTTTAGATCTTGTCTCTATTTTCCATTTTTCCAAAACTGTTCTTCTATGTTACTTGTTGTTTAACAACACACATCAACTATTTATATGTATAAATAATGTATAATTATTATACACATGTATGGCTCTTGCTGTGTGTGTGTGTTTTAGGTTTCATGTACACACACACACACACACACACACACACACACACACACATATATATATATATATATATATATATATATATATATATATATATACACATAATTTCATTTTAGTAATTGATTAAGGTAATATCAAAAATTACTACAAGTATTTTTGTCCTTGGTTCTGACACTTTATCATTGATTTATTAAGTTTAGCTCAATTTGTATATTCTATATATTCTAATAAATATTTATTCAAATCATATGTGTGGACATAACATTCTCAAGTATGCCTGCCAATGTTCTGTGATCTTCCATCAAGAAGATTTGCAGATGAGGAAGGCATTGTCCAAGAACTACAGGTGGCCTCTGAGGAATAAAACAAGACCCCAGCTGACAGGCAGATAGCAGTCTTCAGTCTCACCCACATGAGGAAAAATATATCCTTGGTACCATACTGATTTCAGTCCTGTGAGAATCTGAGCAAGGACCTCATGCTAACCATTGTTGGACATCTGACCTACAACAATGAGATCATAAACTTTTGATGTTCTAAGCTGCTAAATTTGTAACAATATGTTAAAGCAGCAAAACAATATAATTATAATCCAATATCAATATAAGATATCAAATTTGTGGTCCAGTTTAATGAAACTTCACTCTGTGCTCAATTATATATGTGACTTTACACACAATATTTTCCAACTTTTAACATTTTTTTTTTACTTTTGTGCCTCTTTGACCTCTTATATTTCAAAATATGCATTCATATATTTAAAGATCACAAATCACTACAGATTTAGATTACCTGTTTTATATGATTTATCTTCTATTTATGCTTACATTTGCATTTCTATAAGGCCACTAGAATATGAGGGAATTACCCTTGAATTCTTTGTGTCTGGTACATGCTGTGTATACATACTCTATTTTTTTTTTCCTCTTCTTCTGGTACAGGAAATTGAAACCAGGGCATCTGCACTTGAGTCTTTCTTTCTTTCTTTCTTTCTTTCTTTCTTTCTTTCTTTCTTTTTCAAGGCAGAATCTCCTTAAAAATCCTAATTTATCCATTCTGGGCTGAAATTTGCTATATTTCTGCTACAGATTCACAAACACACACCACAACATGAGTCTACATTTCCCTTTAACTGTTAAATTATGAACAGAATACAGAGGTACTATATTAATCTACATCCATTTAAGTTTGTTTCATTTCAAGAGGCAAATGAAGGTCCTCCAGATGGTGCGGGCCTGTCACTCTTGTTACTCTGCATTATGGAATGCTGAGGTAGGAGAACAAGTTCTAGGCGCTGTGAGTAATTTAGCAACTCAATGAGACCCTGTCTCAAAATCAAAAATCAAAAATGGGCCAGAGATGTAGGTCAGTATGAAGGCCCTGGGTAGATTTCAAGTATCACAAAAAATACTTAAATTACTGATATATATATATATATATATATATATATATATATATATATATATACTTGTATACTTGCCAGGAATTATAAATAACATAGTTAAGTTTTGAATTTGTTGATGATAATAATTTTCCAATTCTGTTGAATGTAAATATCCTCAAGGGTATTCGTAATATTCTATAATTTTTAATGGAAATTCTACCAGTTTCTGGAAATTAGCTAGGCCTTTATCAATACCCAAAACACCCCTCGAAGATCACAGCTGGAAACCCTAGCTGTTTGAAAAGCAAGTAAACAGGGCAAAATTGAAGACTGACTTTAGTGGAACTGGAAAGATGACCAATCATTTTACCTTTATCATTGCTTGATTATACTCATGGTAGTCATCGAACAATTACCACATAGCCAGGTTCAGTGGAATCACAAATATTTTTTTTAAATCAATACGGGTTATTCACTGTCATAGCTCATACTAAGTGCCCTGTCGTTACACTGGCAATGTTCTAGGTTTTTTGTGCATTTGATTCTCATTTTTTCCCTACTTGAGTTCCCTGTTGGCTGAATGTGATTTCTGCATCTCTCCCTTTTCATTATTTTATAGAGTGGAGTTTATTGGTTGAATAAAAATATTTCAATCAGAAGATTCACTTTGGTTCGGACCCCCTTCTGTGCCCAACTGGAAAAAAAAAATGCCTGCCAGACTTGTCAATGGATGACGCATCTCAAAAAATTTCCTCGACAGAGTGTACAAAGTGTTCATATATAGGTGCGGAAAATAGAAAGCCGGTGTAAACACTTCCACAAAAGCCTGTCATAAATGAGACAAAGCTTACCTCTTCTCTTCCTTAATAGCAAATTTCACATAGCTGGTCACAGGATTTATATTTAAATTTTTTCAGCAATCCATGCCTGAGTTTTAAAACTATTCATGGTGCATTGCTGTGGTTTACAAGGGATAAATTAAGTATAGCCTTGAGAAAAGAAAAATAGTTATATTTTATTCTTTAGACTAAAATATTTTATTGACAAATAGTTTACTTTTTGAAGTAAACTTTTTAAATCTCATACTATCTTCTTTGGGTATTGGTGATATCATTAAATAAGTGTATTTTTATAGTGATATCAATGACATGACACTAATGAACATAAATTGTATTCATGTAATTTATATTTTCCAAAATAACTTAATATTTTAGACTTTTAACATTATTGTACATTGTATAAACACCACATACATACATTATGAATCTTACATTAGTTATAATTTGATTAAAATTCTTATGTAACAGATATAATTCATTATTCTTTACAATTCTGTCTTGGAAAATAATTCTAATTATTTCATCAAAAAGTTAATTAGTAATCTGGTTTCCGTATCATACTTATTAAACAAATACACCTTTTATTCTGACAAAGCTAACATCTTTCCATTATCCCCATTATATTGCCATAGCAGTGGGTGACATGTACATGATATTCTAAACTTTAACATAAATATTTCTCAATTACTTTCAGTAAGCATAGAATTAGCTCCAGAAAACTATTATTATTGTCCTTATATTAGATCATTTAGTGGTTAATTATAGAAGGGGATAATTTATACCAGCTAAATAGAGTGGCTTTAAATATTTTGAAGACCCCGCCTCAATATTATATCATTCTTTCAGACTTTACATAATATATACATTTTCTTTTAGCGAATTTATTTCTCATCCAGAGTTTATGGCTGTTTCAGAGACATTTGTAATACTAAGACTTCAATAAGTCATAAGAAGCTTCTATGTCTCTGAGCACACTTAGCTTAGAGCAAAACTCATTGAAATAACGGCTGCTCTGCCCATCTTTACGACATTATTCTCTGTTCACATGGCTTAATTTTGTTGTACTTATTTGTTAAAGTAATTTGTAACACCACTATCAGATTTTACTTACTGGGAATATATTTTGGACTAGTTAAAATTGGCAGAAAAGAAATGAAATCTTTACAGCTCTAATGTTTTTCAAAACACATGGATGAAATACTCTGAGGAATTAAAGAATTGATATGACTAATATATGCCTGTCAAAGTACTCAGACACTTAGCAACAACAGATCATATGTGAGGATGCTATTCTTTTGTTTTCTCATATTGGTGTCAACTCTTCAAAATATGGAAAATTTTGCGATGAATTTCATCATAAAGGTAACTTTATTGTAAAGAACATGGTGTTCCCGTCTAAAAATCGAACAAATATTAATAATAACTAACATTTAATTAAACACGCAAAATCAACTTGCAAAACAGAAAACCCAATCTAACACCTGTCATGCTAATAAATTCATTGAAAAAGATTAAAAATCATGTATATTATTTTCAAAATCTTGAGATTATCGTTGCATTTTGTTGATAATTTTACAGAAAGTAATTTCTATATATGACACAATTTGAAGCTCAATTGTCATTTCTTACAAACTGCTTACATTATTTGCAAATTATTCAAAGCATAAATGGAGATATTTACATGAATTTCTTGGTCCTCTTCTTTGTAATTGATCAAAGCAGTGAATTTGGTAATGACAGAAATCTCAAACAATGTAGAATTGAAATGGTGAGTATATGATCATACAGATTTTTAAATAAGTTTGAAAATGTCCTTTGAACATAGATTCTATATATTGACATGTATGAGATCTAAAAGGGAAAAAAGCAATAAAAATAATAAAGCTTCAATAGGAGTACATGAAAAGGAAGTTGAAGAGACATAAAAGTTGGAGCAATGTAGGCTTTCTCATTATAGGAAGAAACACAGTACATGAAAGTTTCGTAAGCCATACAGTGTTTAGATATATACACAAAGAATAATTTGAAATAAGAATAATTTGAAATAAAAAAGTCGACATCTGGAAAACAATTGGAATCTATTCAGATACAGAAGAGTTACCTATATTATTATATCATGTGTAGGAGTCATCTATTTATGTTAACATAGTTTCCTCAAATTTGCCATATATTAAATGTCAGCAAGAGATTCATGTCATTTTTGATTTGCACGGCTGTCCACATTCTTACACACGTCTTTGTGGTCAAGTACATATATTTTCATTATTATCATTAAGTACATTCTAGTAGTCAAATTTCCTTTTCATAGTTTTTTGGTTTTTACAGTAAAACTTTACTGGAAATTTTCACATTTTTTAACATGCTAGACCAATTTATAATCCCACTAGTAATAAATGAATATTAACATCTATCTTTCATGCCAATACTTTGTAAGTGCCTTTCTTGTTAGCTATAGATATGTCAAAATAATGTTTCACTGTTAGTTTTGTTTTTGTTTTTGTATTCTCCTGGATCACAAGAAGGGCATGTATTTTTCATATATTTATTAGTCATTCTGTATTTTTTTCCTGCTGTGTTAGTTTGAATTTCTTTTGAGTGTTTTCTAAATTCCTTTAACATGTTTGCTTCATACAACAGATATTTTTAATTTTGGGAATAAGTCCTTCTTGAAACTTAGGTGTTGCAAATGAGTTTTCAGGTGTCTTGGTTTCTAATTTGTCTAAGTGTATGTTGTTTTATTATTAAAAAGTCTTAGTTTTAAGAAATTGACACTATAATCTGCATTATTTTTAAATGTGTCACATCCTTAAAGTCACTCCTGCATATTTTAATATAAAATTGCTTTTATACTTTAGTATTTAATTGTTATTAGTATAGATAAATGTACTTCATTTTTGAGCTGTTATTTAAATAGTTTGATCAATATCACACATGCAGTTATATCTATATACGAGATCATAAACTTGTAGAATTTTGCTGGAGATGGAAGAATTGTATAAACTATCAAAATAAATCTTTAAATAGTTAAATTTTCATTTTCATAAAGTTTTCACATGTGCAGAAGTGCTCTTTATTTGTGTAGTATTTTAGAGTTTATTACATTTTCTTGCTGTTTTACAGGTTTTTGTTTTCTTGATTTTTCGATGCTATTGCAAGAGGTATTTTTAGATTATTTTGTCATTAATATTTTCAAATTATATTAAAATTTTCGTGTTTTGTATGTCCATTTATATATTTTTATTTTTCATGCTATATTAATGGCATGTACATTTAAATTCAACAAAATGATTCATTAATGCTTTAAGTCTTATAAAATAGTTATGTTACTACATTTTCTGTAAAAACTTATTTATGCTCACAATCATACAGTGCCATTGTAATTCATCCGTACTATTATTGCATACTCCATAGAACATTGTTTGTATAGATTTGGTCGATAGAAAAAGCATGCAATATCATGGAAGAAAAAACTGTTATTTGCAATTAAGCTACTTAAATCTTACTACATTTTAATCTACTAAATCAGTAAATCATATCACTACATCGTTATTTGAGTAGAATTTTCGAGTAATTTAAACATCTTTCCTTTTCCTTGATATTTAGATTCATCATGAAAACAACAAAGTGTGATAGGTCAGTGTTCACCCAGGACCACTGCTGTAGCTGATTTCTTAGTTCTAATTTAAGCTGAGTGTGGTAGTGCCTGCTTACAGCTCCAGAGCTTGGGAGGCTGAGGGAACATTGTTAACAGTCAGAAACCAGCCAAAATAATTTAGTGACTGTGGATGCTGTCTCAAAATAAAAATTAAAATAAATAAAAAAAAATTAAAAGCACTCTGGGGTTAATCTCTAATAAAGAAAGAAAGAAGGAAGGAAGGAAAGAAAGAAAGAAAGAAAGAAAGAAAGAAAGAAAGAAAGAAAGAAAGAAAGGTAAAGAAAAGAAAAGAAAAGAAAAAGAAGAAAAAAAAGAAACAAAGATTGTCTTGAAAACATCACAGCTAGGTGCTAGATTCTCATCTACTTTGTGGGACCAAGAAACTGGAATTATGGAGACAGCATCATCAGAGGCATAGAAGATAAATAGGAAGAGTGATCTATCCTGTCCTCTGTCCTGTAGAAGAAATTTTTACAGGAAAAATACTATATTGGTTCAAAAGTAATTCCAACTTTGGACCATGAATTTTAAATCATATAACTATATTCAAGCACACTTTTATTATTTGAAGTAGGGACTGTTATAATCAACATGTTTTTGTCAATGAAAAGTAAATGTGTTTACTTCTTTTATTCCTGCTTCAATCAATATGTGTGTGTTTATCTGTCTGTCTATTTATCTATTTATCTATATATCAATGATACACAAGTTATATATTGACTTTGGGCATTTTGTGCACATATATGTGCATCAACATTATAATCCATTGATTCAGCAATACCTCTTCTTGATATCTCCTCACCACCACCAAAATGTAATAAAATGTATACCAAAAACCCAACATGTACTACAGATACATATATATCCATGTTCATGGCAGCAAAACTAACAATATCTACAGTGTGGAAAACATCAAAATATGTCAAAAGACCATCAACAGACCAAGGGATACAAAAACTGTGATATACGTACACAATGAAGTCCAATTTTCATAAAGAGAAATAAATTTGAAGCTTTTGTAGGTAAATGAAAGCAACTTGAGACCATCAA
Source organism: Ctenodactylus gundi (assembly GCA_004027205.1). Taxonomy (NCBI): domain Eukaryota; kingdom Metazoa; phylum Chordata; class Mammalia; order Rodentia; family Ctenodactylidae; genus Ctenodactylus; species Ctenodactylus gundi. The sequence continues at coordinate 121,660 of PVKB01002764.1, read as the reverse complement.
ATTCAGTGAAGTCAAGCAAACTCAGAAGGTTAAACAATGAGTGGTTTCTCTAACATGTGTAACCCAGAATACAGACACTTTATACAACAAAATGTGTGTGATAGTGGGAATCAGGAGGGATGAATGAGGGAGCAGAAGGGCTAAAAATGAGGAAGGCAAGTTTGTTTATTTCTGTAAATATCCACGCTTCAGTATTTGACGAACTCTTGGAAAACATTTTGTATGTACTGCTCTTTGTGCAAGTATCTTCCTTGTGAAGCCTGGTGAAATACTTGGAGTTTAGTGAGTATTGCAGATGAAGAAAACTACTTGACCCAAATCATTGCACTTTTGAGGCTCTGGTTGTGTGCCATGCATTCAGGCTTCGTGGTGGTGAAGATTTGGTCCCTTTCTGTTGACCAAAGACAGATACACGTATTCTAGTTTTTGTGTGTCGCATCCATTCAGTGAATGTGATTTTCAGAGGTAATAGTTTCAGAAAATTGTTGTAGATAAGACTGGCAGCATCACAATCTAATGTAGAAATCGTTATTGACGTGCAGCATAAGATCAATAATAACATTTTAATGAGATCATGAGGCACCTATTTATAGACATTTTCATCATTCAGTTTGACTCACATAAGGGATAATCTTAGAATGGTCAAGCTCAATTTCTTCAGGAAAATGTCCCATTGCTGTAAGAAGATCAGCTTCCGTGATGACTCCGAATGGGCCGCTGTGAATTTTGATGGCAGCCTCAGCGCTGTCATCTCCAAGGCTTTTGTCTCCTTTGCAAATGTCTTGCACCACCACAGCACTGTGAGAGTGTTAGCAGTTCACAGGCCAATTGTGTGGACGACCTTGGTATTTGTCTCTGCTGCTTTATGACCCATTTTGAACTCCAGTAGGAAAAATAATCAAATTCACACTGTGTCTAACGTCAGTTTTCAGAATCTGCTATCAAAAATACAAAATGAGTTCATAGATTAAAGCAATGTGTAGTGGCTAGAGACCTAGCGGAGAGCACTCTCCTGGCAAGTATGAGGCCCTGGTTTTGATTCTGGCCCCACATAGGCTAGGAATGGGGCCACATCCCACATCCATGGGAAATAAATGAGCAAATAGAAAACAAAGGTCCATATCACTGGATTTCCCTGAAAAAAATTAAAAATTATGTATAACATGCTACATTTGTTTAAGAATGTATTTCAGCATCAAATGAGAGATTTCAACAATGTGAAAACTTTAATTCCTTTTATATAAACCTAGTAAGTATCCCGTTATACAGACTAGAGATTTAAATATATTGGAAGTATTCTGAATTACTTTAACAACTTTAAAACTTATTGTGAATCTACAGTATTTTACTACAAATGGGATAGTTTAAAAAATTTAAACAGCAAAAATTACAGCTAATAATGTATGTTCTATACATTCACATGTAGAAATTTTACCTAAGTATAACAGAAAAATAAAATTAGGGACACAATTTTTGATGGACTACAACTCAAAAATCTAGCAAAACATAAAAATGCTTGGTTTTTCATTGTTTTTGATTCGCTTGTTTGTTCTACCTCAGTGGTACCCAACCATTTTCAGAACAGTTCAGTTGACAGACAGCAGCCGGAGGGGCCCAAAGAGTGATGCTCTACCTTCTGTTAAGCTGTCAGATCAGAATCACCATTAGAACCTAATAGGAGCACAGGGACAGGAGGCAGAAGCCCACTACCCCTCACTTCCTGCTTACTGCTCAGGTGGACAGGCATCTGAGCTGCTCATCACTGGTTGGTCATCCAGGGCTCTAGAACAGTACCAGTTTCTGGTCAGTGGGTTGGGATCCCTGCTTTTCTCACCCCAGTACCACATTGTTTCGATCACTGCAGCTTTAAAATGTATCTTAAAGTCAGGGACTGTAGGTCTTCCAATTTTGTTCTTTTTTTAAAGTATTGGATTTACTATTTGAAGTCTTATGGCTTTCTGTGTAAAATTTAGAGTAAGTTTAATTTCAATAATTAGCTTAAATTTTGATCTAGATTTCATGAAACTCTACATCAATTAACTTGGAGAATATAAGAAATAGGTCAAGAGAAAAAAAAAAAAAACACCATCTTATAGACAGGAACCCCATAAAAGATCAAAGTATAAAAACCCACCCCAGAAGAAATAAGCAAATAGATGTCACTCACATGCCTAAGGTAAAGGGGTTTCAGTTTCAGTATGGCCTGACACCGCCGCTGACTGACTGGTTATATATACCCATCCGTCAGCTTTGTCTTCTTCATGGATCTTGGTCATATTTAATAGGTCTCACAGTGGTTTTGGTATTAGGATTATAACAAATAAAAACAGTATGAGTTTGATGAGCAAGCAGTTATGAATTCAAGTTTTAATTTATTCACTTAAATTAATAAGTATATAACAGTACAATGCAAAATTGTAGATTAATTGAATTTGATAAGGTTTGCCTTAATATGCATTATATTCAGTTCCTGACCTACTGAAGTGTTTCAACTAATGAGGTGAGAGAGTGACAGTAATGATTTTTCCTAAAATCATAGAGTGAATGGGGCATGCTCCTGGGGTTATTATGAGTTGTACCAGAAATGTCTTTTTTTTCTGTAAAAGACAAACTTAGAGGCACATTAATGTTTTATAGTGCAATTACACACATTTTAATATTTTTCTCGACAAGGATGGCTCCAAATCAAGCAAAAAATAGTCAAAGCTTTACAGAGATATAATAAGAAAATGAAAATTTAACTGAAAGTTATATCATCCCAATTCATTTCTTGCATCTAAATTGTTCATAAAACCGTGTCTACCCAAGAAATTTCCCTTGATTCATCTGCAAATGAATAGCTTGTCTTTCCTGCTTACCTTTAAATTCATCTTTTTCTTGGCAGCTCATTATTCAGATTGCATATCAACCTGGGTAGAGATTCACACTCGGGCATTGGTAAGTGTGTGATTCTATGATTTATCTACTTAGTGTCAGGCATTGTTCCTTCTGACAGCAAATAGAGTTTTTAGCGATCAGAGTAGCAAAGAGCTCCACTTGATGGGGTACTAACACTTCTAGACATAAGTGAAAATTAATGACTTATTTGAGTTGCCTGGAAATGCATCTTCATTTGGATCTCTCTCAGCTAGGCAATTATGCAAAATAGCTGAAGTAATTCAGATCTGGAATCAATGAACAGTACTAATAAAGTGAGGAAGTGTTATGTGCATTACCTTTGCCATTCAATGCATGTTAAGACCATGTAGGTGCTTTGGTCATGTGTCTGCCCAAAAGAGTGGTACATTAAGATAAAATATTCAAAATTATAAAACAACAGTATTATGAATAAACGTTAGAATTTTACTTGGAAGATTTAGGTGAATACCCTAATCTCATCTAATAAAATACATGTAAAACTATTTCTTAGAATCTTTGTTAGCTTAAATTAAGTTTCAGTACTGTTTTTCAGCTAAAAAAACTGTACATTATATTAGCAAAAATGCCAGCCATTATATACTTTGGATACTGTGATGATGATTAATCTTTGTTGTCAACCTGAGTAGATTTAAAGATGCCAGAAAATTGGTAAAACACACTTTGGGCTTCTGTGGAGGGTGTTTTCACAGACAGCTTGTATGTGCGTCAGTGAACCCGAGAAGAAATCCCACCCTGCACACTTCTTTTCAGCAGATTATGCAAACAGAATACACATGTATGCAAAAATGAATTTCAATCACTATCTCAGTCCCAGGGGGAAAATAAAGCAGAAAAGGGGTGAAGCTCACCTCTGCTCCCTGCTGGATTCTATTTGAGCTGGTGTATGTTTTAATGCTGTCAGAGCCTGAAGGATGACAGGCAGCAGCCTCTTTAGCCTTTTTACATAGACCCACATCAGAAATTTCTCCAGGTTTCATCTTTGGGCTAGCATTGTATTGTTGTCCCCTCTTGTCTTGAGGCCTGAAGCTCCCTGCATGGAGCAGATAGTGTTCTTGCCTTACCAGCTCACAGATTGTCATGTTACATCTATCTAGCCGGATAGTTATGTGAGCTGACTTTCCATGGTTGTGATAAAATATTTGAAAATATTAAAGGAGGAAATGGTTATTTTGGCTCATGATTTCAGAGATTCCCATTCATGAATGGTCTCGTTGTATTTTGGCCTACTGTACAACGGAATGCCGTGTGAGAGGATGTGTGTGGCAGAACCAATCTGCTCTTCTCTCGGTGACCAGGAAGCAGAGACAATGGGTGAGCGCACTGCACTGACCTACTTCCTCTAACTCGTCCCCAGGTCCCGATAATTCCTCCTGTTCTAGTAGCACTACCACCTCAGAACCAAGCTTTCTGTCCTTGAACTTTTGGAAGACATTTTAGATTCTAACTACAAGATGAATAAATCTTTAAAAAAAATAGTTCTACATATATTGTTGCTGTTGTTTAAAAAAAAACTCACTGATACACATTTGTCAGTATCTTACTATATATTAAAATTGCATATATAATCCTTAAACTGAGTGTTATCAATACCTGTAGTCTCCCCTCAGTAGTAGCATTTACTTCAGTCACTTTAGAACAAAGGGCGCTAGTCACTAACTTAAAAATTCCTACAGAGTATATGTTATCAATATGAGCAAAGATGATACCAGCCTTCATGTACAGCCTACTTCAGAGATTGACAGATGAACATTAGTAATTGATTGTCGTTATTGTCAAACTATGCATATTGTAGTTGAAGTCAGGATATTCAGTTCATTAAATATTTTAATATTTAAAACTTGCAGTATATTTATAATAATTCAAATAGGCAAAAATGAAGAATACATTTCAGAATAATTTAATAAACATTAAAATAAAGGAAAATAAGATAAAGAATGAAAAGAAAAGGAGAAAGAAAGAAGAAAGGAAAAGAGATTGAAGAAGAGAAAGGAGGGAAGAGAAGGAGAAGAATTGGAATCTGGTCAGGAATTGTGAACTAGTGGAGAACTTCTAAATATTAAAGTCAGTATTGGTGACTTTTTGATTTATCCTTTCTTCCTTTCCTGCATCCTCACTTCCCCTTTTGATTCCATTTCTTCTTTCTTGTTTTTTTTCCTTTTTCATGTTTTTGTTACTTCTCATGATTTTTTAAAAAGGTTGGATTCACAGAGGTAGTTCTCTTTTATCTTCTTTCTATGATCATTTTAATCATGTAGGAAAAAGGGGTATATTTCATTGTAACAAGTAAGTCATTTTTTGTTTGCTGATTTTATTATTGGGATGTTTTAGACATACATGGGTTTCAAAAATTGCAATTAAGTCAGACTGTCTCTGGTATAATGATAAACTCACTCCATTAATTATTTGTAAGTGGAAGTAAATTCAGAATGAGTAAAACTGAAAATCATTGTCATGAATAGCCATTTTAATGTTTATTTTGTTGCTTGTTTTTTAAAGGTATCATAAATATTTTATCACATATATTTTAGAACAGAAAATTTTGGAAAAGGAAATCTGTACTTTGTTTACTATTCAACAATTCTTTTAAATCTATTAGAAGATAATTTTTTGCTTCTATATAAGACTACAATTTACTTTGAAAAAACAATATTTTTGAAACCTAAAATAATTAGTGATTCAAAAGTTAATGAAAACTACTGGAAAAGCTTAAGATATTTGGAAAATTTTTTAAAAAAATACCCATTGAATCTAATTTTTATTTCAGTTTTTTTTAATTTTGATAGCATATCATGTCTATATTTTAGAAAATTAGACTTTATCTATCTATATGTCCTAATATTTTACAAATTTAAGATGAATTTATGCAAAAGAGTCCTAATGAATCTAATACAATCATCTTTATTTTATAATAAAAATTATAATTTTTTTCAGATTATGTGAAGAGCTATCATAGCTAAAAAAGCAAGAAGTTGGTGAAGACATTCCAAAAAATAAAGTAAAAGGTTAATAGGATTTTTAATGTCAAATTAACATTTGCTCCAATTACTGAACTTCATTATTGGTAATCTGTATGTGATTTATAGTCAAGGCTGATACATCTAAATCACACAATTATTGAATAAGTTTTAGTAAAGAAAGCAGGTCATTCTCATTTTATAAATAGATAATTTAAATATGCTGCAAGCTAAAATACTTTAAGGAACGTTCACGTATTTAACATACAAAATACGCTAATTTAAAATTACCCAATTAAAACTTTTCAAAGTGCATCTATCCAATTTTATTAAATTAATATACAGAGATTTTTTAATATCTCTGTGCATTTGTAGGACATAATTAATATGACAGCCTTAAAATATTACATTATTTTAGTACCAATATAGACCTTACATTTTGTCAAAAATGATTTTTTAATGTAATTAAGGTGTACACTGACTCAGAATTTTCATTGTAGTAGAGAATAATATTCCAAATGAGTAGATATTGCAGGTTATGATTTGGACAGAAGACGCTAATTCCTAAGGAGATTTTAATATGTTATTTTTGCCGTACAGTATTTCCATATATAAATATATATATAGTAAACAGCCTGGTGATTTCAACCTTAAAAGATTTTCATTGCATAGTATTTGAATACTTAAAATGTAACATTTTCTTAAAAAATACTCTCTAATACTCTCTAAGTACATTGAGGAATATAAGACAATCATTTGATTTTGGTGTAAGACTACTAGAATAAAGCAAATACTGTAATAAAATGATTTCCATTAGTTTTACTGGTTCCCTAGTGCATGTACAAGTTATATTTACAAGAAAATGTAGTCTGTTAAGTATGTAGCAGAATTATGTTTTCAATTGTTAAAATGAACATATACATATTGATAAGGCTTCTCCAGAAAAACAGTGAAACCAGGATATATATATATATATATATATATATATATATATATATATATCAGAAAGATCACAAATTACTGGACACAATACCTATGCCTGTAACTTAGAAAAAGAAGTTTAACTTGGCCCATTGTTTGTGTGTGTTCATTCCCTCTTCAGCTGTCTTTAAGACAGAAATATATTGAAGTCATTGGTAGAGGAAACCTATGTAATTCATGACCACCAGGAAACAAAAGAGAACAGGGAGGAACTGAGGACAAAGGGAAAAAAATTCCAGGTCACACATCTGTGAGTCATCCCGTCCAACCAGGACCTGCCTTTGGACAACTCATTCAGCTATGAACCCATCAAAGTGTTGACTCCCACTGAATGTAGTGCCCCACGTGCTCATCGCATTCCAGAGGCCCTTGCTTTGAACACATGAAATTTTGGGAGATGTTTTAGATACATACACATGATAGGATTACATTCCTGACCACGAAAATTCACATGTATACAAAGTGCTTCTAATCCATTTTCAAGAGTCCTTGATATGTTATCAGTCCCAACGTTTATGATAAGTTCAAGTCTGTACTTTCTTCTGAAATAGAAGGAAAACTCAACTGTAAGCCCATGTAAAAATCATAAGCAAAGTTAAATGTGTCTCATAAAGGATACTGTAGGATAAACAGCCCCATTCCAATGAGGAGGATCATGGGAATAGAAGGGAAACCGACCAAAGTAAGACTGAAACTGGTAGGACAAACAATAAATGTAGAATCATGTCTAGATAATCGAGCAGATTGTGACAGATGTGAACTCCAATAGGCCAGGTTGGCCCTAGCACTACTGGTTGGAGAACACATAGCCTGTTTCTTGGGATAACTCTTCTTGCTGCTGTGATTTTCCCAGCAAACATTTGATATTATTGGCATCTCCAAAGTTATCAAGTACATTAGCTCCTAACAAAAGATTCAGAATTGTCATTTCTTTAAATTTTATTTTTTGAATATACTTGAACTACAGATTCAGTAATACATACATTCTTAATATACAAACAAGGAAATGGTGTTATTCTTTGCCACATCTGATCTCTTTTTCTTCCTCTTATTCTTTCCCTTCCTTTCTATACACCCTATCTGAGTGTTTCTTCCCTTTCCTGGTGCCACATCACCCCTCTTCTCTTGCTACACTCTGTTACTTCAGGCACTTTTTATGCATACATTTGTGGCATGTTTATATGAAAGACACTACTCAAAACTTAGTCTTTTGGGTCTGCTCAATGTCAATGGACATTGTTAATTCAAGGTGTCCTCACTCTCTTTCAACGTCTTCAAATCTGCCTTTCCTTTGGGCTACATAATATTTTATTGTATATAAGTATCATATTTTCTTTATCAATTCCTCTCTAGATGGGCATGTCAGCTGTTTCCAGGATGTAGCTATTATGAATTGTGGTACAATGAACATGAACATGTAAGTGCCTTTATGATAAGATGGCTTCAGTTCTTTTGGGAAAATGCCCAGTAAAGCAGTAGCTGTTTCAAATGGGTTTTCCATTTTCACCTTTCTAAGGAAATCTCCAATTTGTTTTCCATAATGGTTGGATCATCCTGCATTTCCACCAACAGTGTAGAAAGGTTTCTTCACAATCTCTCCAAGAAATGGGGTTTTATGAGATTTTTAATGTGAGCCATTATCACTGGAGGGGGGTGGACTCTCAGTGCCATTGTGATTTGCATTTATCTGGTGGTCAATGACATTGACCACTTTCTCATGTGTCTGTTGGACTTTCATATTTACTTGTTTAACTTGTGCGTAAAGTTTCGATGTTTTTTTTTTCTTTCTAGCTATGAAAATCCTCGGTGGTGTTTTTTCCTATATTAATTTACTGAAATCCTGTTGCTCGATATAGCTATCTTTACCACTTTACTTAGACGTGGCAAATTCGCTACAGTTCTGTTTCCAGAATGTGCGGATTCACCCTGCTCTTTTATATTCTAGAGAGAGTTTCTTCCCTTAAAACTGGCGAATCAACATCTGCTAACTCCAAGTCTTTCTCTAGATTCTTCACCTTTTTCAGCCTGCAGAGAATCAAACACGCCTTTCTGTGGTTTGGGATTTTGCCTAAGTTACTATTTAGAATGTCTTGATCATATATCCAGGCTTTTAAAATGTTCTTGTTAGCAGCAAAAATTTTGCTTGATTTTATTATCACGTAGTTTTAGCTAAAAAAGAATAATGATAATCCTTTAGGATCTTACTTTCCATTTACAATGTTACTAACTAGGGTACAATAAATCCAGCTTTCGGCTAACTTCAGCTTTTAAGTTTTTTTTTTTTTTTAAACAAAATATGGCCATTTCAAGGGGGGTTATTAATTGATCTACATTTAATAGTGATGGGTATTAATGATGGTCTGAGGGAATTGGGAACCTTAATGTCAGAGGGAGCAGCCAGAAGATCCCCTGGTTAAGTGGGGCATATTCTCAAATCCTGTAGTTGTCAATTACTTGGAATGTCTTGTATGGAATGTTATATGATCCATTCAAAATTAGTGATCACAAATCTTAACAGGTGTAATAATAATGAAACTTTGAAGTACAGTGAAGATCAGCAAAGTGCAATAAGAGACCCAAATAAGCAAAGGTTACTCCTAATAGTTTCGTTCAACATGACGGAGACATCAACCTTCTCCAATTCAAAAGCAAAACACACGTTTTACACTAATTCTGTAAAAAACAAATTAACATTGTATAATAAACTAAAGTACAACTCTATCTTTTCTCTTAATGCTCATACATTCAGGAATTGAGGAAAAATACATTGCTTAAACCAAAGATAGTAAACTATTGATAAGACAGTTATATACCTGTGTATAATTACCAGTAAAATAATCTGTAAGAAGTACTAAAACTGTGTCAAATTGTGCAATAATGCTTAGCCTGGGTGTCAATAATTTTATATGAATTTGATTGGCAACACAACATCTTCATACATTTGACGAATGTTTATAAAAGAACACAATTTATTCTCTTCATGTAACTAATAAATTAAGAACATAGATACAAAATGGCAAATGATTCGATTCTCCAACAAAACATACAAATTTGCAATATTGAGGAAGATAATAACAATTTTAATAAATCTGTCAAAGTCACACAGAGATTACATTTTATGTTAGTAAGAGTAGAAACTGGAGTGATGTATCTAAATACAAACAAACAAAACAGAAAAACACCATCAAAGATTGCCGGTAATCTCCTCAGCAAGGTTTAAACAAAGAGGACCATCCCTACCCTTTAAAGCTGTTACCAGGAACACAGAACAATGCTGACATCTTAATTTTTGGGATTCTAACCCCTAGAAAGGCAAATAAATAAAAATAATTAGTCAATCAATGAATCTTCATGTGAAAAGGTGATAATAAAGCCCATTGTAATTTCCTTTCCAATTTATATTACCATTTTAAATAGTGAACACAGTTGTAATTTGAGACAAACATCTGTTTTATAATTAGTAGGCTTCATCCTCATATAAAAACCAATTATGTAAAGTGCATTTTATATTATCAGAATTTTTTTAAAAAATCAGTTCTTACAGAAAATATGATTTATATTGCTACATTCATAATTTATTGCAAGTGAATATATATTGAGCTATGAGAAATTATATTTCCTGGAATAAGAACAATCGCTTTCTTGTGGTGGGAGATTTCCCTAAAGCCCATTGGAAATAGATTAGGGTGACAATTTTTTTCTTCCAAAAGCAGGAAGAAAAAGCTTTGCTAAAAGCAATAGCTTCTTGATCCCTTTCAGAACTCTAATCCTCGCTTTCAAATCTCAAAAATCATTTTAAATCCTTTGCTTTCAGGAGTAACACATTATTTTTTAATATTTGACATAGATTCAATTTAATATTTAAAATAGCATAGCAAAGCCTTACAGTGTAGGTCCAACCTTTGCAGTTTTACCTTGTGTACATTTTCCCTTCAGTTCCTGGAGTTCATTTGGTAACCCAATTATTTTTAAAATTAAGGCAATGAAAGAATATTTTTAATTTTTAATCAAATTTTAATTCACATTTTTGCTTGTTTGCTACTTGACTATATGAGTAATGTGTGATTAAAATAAGAAATTGAGATCTCCTACTTAGGAGGTCTTATGAGTATAATCATGATTTCATGCCACATAAAATTGAATAAGCTCAAGCTGCAAGTCAAAACTGCTGCAAGAATAAGTAACATATTAATAGTAAATGATGCAAGAAAAATAATAAATAATCACTAAACATTTCAAATTTTTGTTAAGTATGTGGTAAAGTTCGGTACATTTGCCTTAAGTGGACTAATGAGAATAGTATCAAGTGTTCAAACTGCTCAGTTTAAAGTTAAATGAAGTAGATTCATGCTCTCTCAAGGAATTAAAAGTAATTTTAATATAATACATTTTCAAAGATTTAAATATAGTTTTAGTTAACAAATATTTTCTTTGTGTCTCTCAAATACAAGCAGTGCTAAATATTTGCTATATTCTTATGATGCACAAATGCACATATAATTAAGGATTGTGCAATGTAAAAAAAAACTGACAAGATATTAAATATTTGTCACATTTCTAGAGTACATTTCCAAAACGGAGTTGATAATTTTGCCACATGTTTAACAAAGGAGTTACTTTTAGGGACCTGTCGTATTCCATTTGTATCTGTCCACCTGTTATCACTCAATGGAGAAATTTTGTTAAGGACTGGCATAGTATTATTAACTACTAAATATCTAAAATTATTTTTCTATCCTTTTTTTCTAGTATCAAGTCAATAATCAAGACATACAGTGATTTCAAAGAGAAAGTCTAACTTTGTAACTATATTTTACAGGAATATATTTATTTTATGATCTCAACATTATAAATAGCAAAACTGAAAACATAAATGAATATTCACAATGAATGGCCTCATGAGCACAATTTAGATACATACTATATAGTATAAAATAGAAAAAAATATTGTTTGAGTTTCCAGTCTTGATTGTTCCTTTTATCAATACAGTTATTCTTTTATGGCATATGTGACTTATTGAGTATATTCTTCACATGTTTTTCAAGTATATTTATTTTAAAAAAAACTCATTTTGTTTGTTCTTGATTTATGTTTCTCTGCGAGAATCATCCTACCAAGAATGTAAAGAAACTTAAAAGCCTCCAAATTGGACTAATAAAATTGAATATTTTAAATATGTCTGATAATTAATCACAATACAATAATTCCCAGATTGCTTGCCCAGTCCTCTCATTATACTTTGAAGTCCTTACTTGTTAATAATTGCATTCAACGAACAAAACGGAAAAGTACTAAGTCAATTGCATACTCTAATTTTTTATAAAATACTTATTTTTTTTTTGTTTTTTCTTTAAGGCTTTTCCCATTAGCTCCTGACACCTCAAAATAATAAATTACATAAGATATGATTGATAAAATTTAGATCATACTATACCGGTTACAAAAATATTTCGATAATTCAGCATGGGTAATTTTGCTCTGGATATTTCAAATAAATTAATTTCGGTGATAGGCAAGTACTCTCTCTCCATTTTGAAAACAGTAGAAATATAGACCTAACCCGGAGAAGTCCACAGCGTTGTGTTTCTGCAGGCAGCTGAGGGCGAAGGCGGCAAAGCACACCCTGATCGGCTCACTCCCGCGACTTCTTCTTTTGGACTATTTAACTGTCCATTAGCTCAGTCAACCTCTTCACAAGTTGTCAGCAAGTTAAGTGGAAACGAGAACATCTAACCATTGAATTCGGCTTTATATGCACTTGCTTGAACACTTAAGAAATTTGTTAAGGAAATAGAAACCGAAATTGACTCTTTTGTGATCCCCTGACATATGAATAAAAGGACTTGCATTAACAGAACCAGAGCAATTAGCTAGGAGGTTTAAAAATTTGAGCTATTAGAAAAAATTAAATGGCTTCTAGAAAAATATGTACTTGAAAAGTTAAAAAAAATCTTAAAATTTGCTTAAAATATTTGCAAAAATTATTTGATGTATCTGTCAATTGACAGCATTATTTCCCTGCTCTTCTCCTCGCCACCCCGTTTTTATTGGTAGATATATGTGAGACACAATGGTGACAATGAACTTGGCTATCTTGTACGTATAGTAAGTATCACAATGGCATTGCAATACTTCCCCTCTCCCGTTCAGCCTTTCCGTTCCCTCACTCATTACCCCATTCCCAATATCAAACCCATTCGGCTCTATTAAGTGCCTGTATTCTGGTTTTGTCATATTTGAGAAACTGTAGTATCTAACCATCTGAGTTTGACTCACTTCATCGAGCATGATAGTCTCAAGTTAGGTCCATTTACCTACAGAAAATTCAAATTTATTTGTCTCTATGAAGGAGTAATACTGTTTACAAATAATTCAAAATATAATCTTAATCTGTTGAAAATAATAGAAAAATTCTTTTAGAAAGTGAAGTATAGAAAATTGAAATTGGTCTACTACTTTAAGAAGGTACATATGGGGCTGGAGGAATGGCTCAGCAGCTAAAGCACTTTGCTTAGCAAGTGCTAAGTCAAGTACTAGGTACCTGAGTTCGATTCCTGCAATCCCTGCACCTGGGAGACTGATACAGGAGGATTCTCATGAGTCCAAGGCCAGCCTGGGCTGCATTGTGAGTTCAGGACCAGCCTGGGTTACAGAGTGAAACCCTGCCTCAAAAAAAAAAAAAGAAAGAAAAGAAAAAAAAAGGTAAGTACAAATATTTTCAGAGGATTTCTAGTGGCTATAAATTGTAAATCAATCATATAATCAGTAATTAAAAGAAAAAATGCATGTTTTTAATATTTACCTAGGCAATACCCAATTATCTCTACCAAATACCTGTACAAGTTAGTTACTATGAAGGCTTTCCTGAACATTCCACACATTAGATATCATCTCTAATGAAGGGATGTGTGTCAAGTATGTATAAATGTCTATGAAAATATTAAATGTGTGTATTTAATAACAACTAACATTTGAGTGTCTGTTGATAATTCTATACAGATTTGGCTATATTTCCATGTTTGTGAATTGTAGTGAATCTCAACTTTAGATCTGTAGATTTCCATTATCCATTACAACAACTAAACTAGAATGAGATTAAGGCCACAGCAATGAATTAAAAATCGATACACTCAGGTTCAGCAATGAAAGAAGGGAAAGCCATATTTTCCATTTCAACTTAGCATCCTTCATCTTTGCAGTTTTCTTCAGAAACCACTTCTTGTATCCTTGAAAAATACTCAATATTAATGAGTGTTGTGTTTTGGATCTGAAGTGTCCCCAAATGATTCATATTCCTATGGATACTGTGTAGAGTTTGGAGGTGAGGCCTGGCTAAAAGGGGAATGGGCTTGGCCTGGAGGGGCTGGTTCTGCCCTCCCTCCCAGCCTCTCTCCTCTAGCACGCTATAAGGATCTCTGCTGCTGGAGCTCTGGCTCTGGTCCTGCCACACTCCGGCCCTTCCAAGCACTTTCACCGTTTTCCGGATGCCCACCTGTGAATAGACCTTCTGAAACAGTAAGCTACAATAAATCTTTCCTCCCTAATTTGTGAATGACAGCTATTGAGTCACAGTGATCAAAAAGTAATTAATACAATGAGAATATAACACTTTCCTTATTTTAAGAATTGATATCTAATCTGCACCTTAAATGCTCCTCAGGTAGTAGGTTCTACGATGAAATTTAAAACACAGCTTCCTACGGCTTCAATTATTTTTCCATAGTGCTTAAAAGATTGTCTGTATTCTTGTTGACATTTTCCTACCTCTTTTCAAGAATTAAGTCATTTCATTCATTTCTTACTTTTGACTTCAGTTTTCAAAAAGCTTATTGATTTTCTACACATGTAATTCTTTAAAATATGAATTTCAAGAAAATAGAAGGAGGAAAGTAAAAATTCATAATATTTTAGAGGACTTTTTCAAGCAGAATGTGATGCATTCATGGTCACAAGGGGTAGGACTGAGGGTGCACACCCAAGGGATGTGTCACCACGGGCGCTAACGAGGACATGTGCCAGATACCAATAATGCTAAAAGGTAAAATTCCAAAGAGAAAAAATAATTTGACTTAAAATTACTCCTACTCCCTAGTGACTTACCTTTCCTTTCTCCAATTCTTAAATTTTTATTGATCTTTGAAAATATTGTGTGAGTCGAGGAAGGATCATGCTCTGGGAAGTAAAGAAGAAAATGAATGATAGTAATCTGAATAAAGGTAACTTCTCATCCTGCTTGTGAAGACATGAATTTAGGCATAAGCATACTCATTTCAGAGTAATAAACCCAGCCCATGTTATTCAGTGTTTAATTCTGACTGAAAAGAAAGAATTCATGTAGGAAAGCTTATGCACATGAGAGTCTATGGATGAAATGGCTTTATCTGGTTTTAGCAAGAAGTGATTCCACCTAAGAGTGTTAAATACATGTTTGTGTGTAAGTAACTAATTAAGACTTGATGTTTTGGAGGCAGTACATAGAATAACATCACGCCCAGCAGAATTCAATTAATGGAATAACAAGCTCTATGCCCCAGAGCAGCTTGAGGCGATCACAAAAGTTCAATTGCTCTTGGAATCAGCAAGTCCCATCATGAACCTAACATCAGGGAGGTAAGTTGGAGTTTTGGTTGCACAATTTCAGTAAAGACTTTGGATTCTTGTGTTTTTCTTTTCCTCTGAAATAAATGAGTAGTGATGCTTTCTAACAAACTATACTACACTTTTATACACTCATTTGAATAAAATATTTCTCTTAGGAGGATTATTTTGAACACACTGATAAAAAGAAAAGCTAATTACAATACTCAGCCTCCACATTTTAAGGAACAGGTGCCCAAATTGTCTATGTCAACTGCAGTTGTCAACTGCAAGTGTTTGTTTCATAAAATGAAGAACAAATGAACAAAATCTGTGGAGTGTATAAAAATAAAGTGAGTGTCCATGTTGTGAGAATATAGCTGCTGAAAGAAATAAAAAAGAAATATGTACGAGTGATAAGTAACAATGCTGTTTGTGACACAAACTCCTAGAGTTGACAGTGAGTAGTAAACAGAAACAACAAACACGACAAAAGTAACCAGAATCTTTGGCACATAGATAAAGAAAGAAAGAAAGAAAGAAAGAAAGAAAGAAAGAAAGAAAGAAAGAAAGACATTCTTTGAGGAAGAAAGCACTTGTCTAATGTATTTGGAGAATCCTGGTGGCTAAGGGATGAATATTGAAGAATATTCCAAGCAGAGAAAAAGTGGGCAAGAATAGAAGGGAGGGCAACTCCAGGGCCACTGTTAGTTCTTTTGTCTAAAAATATTGAGAAGTAAATTGTGCTTCCTTTTTCCTTCTGCATATGTGCAACAGAAATAAATATTTGGCTTTTCTTAGGCAAAAACACTGACCATCATGGACCCAGGATATGGAAGGCAGGGCAGGGTAATTGGGGGCTGGCAACCTTTAAAAGAGGAGCCAACTCCCAGAGAAGGACCTTCCCAACGTCCCGCTGTAAATCACACCAGTAGAAAGATATCCTGCCTTCACAGTCACTATTGTCAGACCATGTCGAGATATTGCATTAGTAAACAGGATGAAACACTCTCTCATAATTTAAGCATCTTCAATGTTTAAATAAAAAGAAACTCTGATGTGCTGAGCATCTGGTGTATAGCAAGTAGTTAGGCCCTCCTGGAGGGCGGAAGAACAACTCACAGTGCAAACTGTAGTAGCAGCTAGAACCAGCCATGTGGTCCTTACCTACAGGTGCTGCTCATGATGTGTACCTTATGGCAGGTGGCACGTGACCTTGAGCTGCCTTGAGAATGATGCTACTGGTTATTTAAGGATTATGAGGCCACAAGGCTTGAGCAAGAGAGTGCGGGACACACAAACAAGCAAAAGTTGCCACTACCAAAGAGAGAATTTCGGGGAGAGAGAGAGAGAGAGAGAGAGAGAGAGAGAGAGAGAGAGAGAGAGAGAGAGAGAGAGAGCAGTTGATTAGATAGGAAGTTATGGGAGACAGCAGGCACTTTCCTTGAGTTGTAACCCATGCCAGACTTTTCAGCAATGTGATGTCTTTATGAGTTACCCACAGGCCATTGAATGCCGCCTCACCTAAGTCGCTATAGATAGCCCTCCTTCTAGGTTTCTGTAGGTAACTCTATCTTTCCAGCGCTATGGAGCCCAATAAATATTGGTTCACTTCAAGGTACTTTGGTGCAATCAATATTTGGCATGTTGGCTGTGCCTTACATGCGGTCAATAGATGTTGGTGTTCAAATCTCTCCAGGGAAAGCATCCTAAAATATAATGCTGAAGAATATATTTGGAGAGATGATAGAGTTGAAATTTTCTTACAAATCTCGTGATTTTATGACTTTTAATTGGTTTACCTTTTTTGCATATTTAGCATCTTTATTATTGACCAATTTGCTAGCATCTCAGGTCAACTTTCTCAAATGTTTTTGCTTCTCTGCCAAGAAAATAAAAAGCACAATGCTGCACCACAGGAGGGAATAAAGAAAAAAAAAACGTTCTTCAATGTGTATGAAATTTTATTTATGAGAAACATTTCTGTAGATCTAATGCACAGCAATGTGATCGGCTACCTACACCACAGTAAAATAAAATGTTTCAAAGAATACAAAGCTTTTATTTCTTAACTTAAGACAGAAAAAAAAAATAACAAAAAAATGAGCTGTGTAAAGAATGGCTGTATTAGTTTTAGTGATTATTTCATAATGTTTTACATACCAAATTATCAATTTGTGCATCTTAAGTGTGTAATTTTATATTGCCAAATTTTCTTTAGTAGAACAAGGAAAATCTAAAAATATTCAGAATAGAAAATATTTTTAGTATATGCTTCACAGAAGAGTAAAAGAAAAAATCATTAGTCTTTGAGAGAGAACTGAACTTTTTTTTTTAATTTTAAGAAGACAGGCTCAGATTACCTTTAGATGTTTGCAAGTATGTTGCATGTGGTAGCAAGTTGAGTTAGCTAGTTGAGGAGGGCACCTCAATCCCTTAGGAATGAAAATTGTGTGTTCTGAGAGTACTCAGAGAACACACTGACATTTTCAATCTTCAAAACACTTTGTGGGTTAGAATTATTTTTATAAATATAGTAAATAGTAATTTCCATATTTCTCTCATTGAAGATGAAGAGTATGAATTTTGTTTGAATTACTACATATTTATACTAAACAGTTCTCTTTCTGTACTTAAGGTTGAGAGCAGCAAATATATGCCTGTAATGTATACTCACACTTTGAACATTAACACAAAAAATTCACATTGCAAAAATTTTAAGTATATTTTATGAGGCTAAATGTGCATAGGTTCAAATACCTTGCCTTCTATCCATTCTCCTGAATTTGTAATAATTCAAGAGATTAAATTTCTAGAAACACACAAAAAAATCAAGCTCTCTGTAGAAAACAATATTTAAAATTGTAACATTTATTAAAGAAAACATATTATATGTTTGCACAGAAAACGTTCTGCATCTGGTGGCCTTATTTATTAATGATGCCAAATATTAATGAAAACAAGTATACCAGTCTACATGAACCAGAAAATTAAAAGAAAATATGTCTGTTCTTATTATATGAGGATAGCGTTCCCTTATAGAGTAGTAGGCAAATTCATCCAAAATACAGAAAAATACAAAAAATCTTGTGCGTGGAAAAATATTAACATTTGTCTAAATAATATGCTATAAATTATATATAGCAATTTAAAATAGTAAGTATTCACACGAGATTATCTCAGCAATTCAAGGTTGAATTCAAAGCAATATATATAAACGGTTATTTCTAAATCTAATAAGGAAAAATTTCATATGATCCTACAAACGGAGAGAAGAAAGAACTAGCATTTGATGAAGTCTGACATTTGTATCAAATGTCAGCTCTCCACAAATAGTAATAAAAGGGAAGAAAGGAACTTCCTTCACCTGACAAGTGACATCAAACAACGCGATGATGGAAGCCGAGAACTTTCCATTTACACTTGGGGACGAAGCAGGCAGGATACCTACTCTCATCCCTCCTATTCAACATTTCACTGAGGTTCTGGAAGCAGATGTTAGCAATAAAAGGGGAGGAATGGTGTCCATAGCTAAAAGAAACAGCAAGCCTTTCCCTTTTTTCAAATGATGAAATCATCTTTGTGGAATTCATGGGATATGAAAGAAAATAAACAAGGAAAAAACAAACCCTGGTACTAATAAGTGAAAGTATGGAAATTTTAAATATGAGAACACAATCAAAATTTCAATATGTTTTTATATATCAGCAACCACCCGGTATCAAATTGCTTAAAATATATATAGTAAGAAAATATTCAGGAAAAATCTGATAGCTAAAAATATGTGTGCACCAAAATTTTAAAAAAAGCTTATGAAACCTCTCAATATCTAAATAAAAGGTGATCAATATCTGTTTTATAAAATATAGATCACACAGTACAATAAAATGCCTATTACAGATTTACCGATGGTTTTTATAAGACTCTAATTAAAACAAAAACAATCTTTTAAAAAATGACGGAATTCAAATATGTATGCAACTATTCAAAGGTTTCAATATAGTCCAATACCTTTGTGAAAGAAACAAGATGAGATGAATATTGTGTAGAACCAGACACTTTCATAACGCTACACTTCAGTATTTGTCTCTCTTTTTAGTTTTAGAAAATTAGATTTATATATGTACGGATATGCAGTTAACATATGGGTGCTGAGCTTGTCACAAGTACAAAGCAGTTTTGTCCTTTCAATAAATGGGAACTGCATAGTTGTAATGAGCATGGTCAAACAATTAATTACTCTGCACGTGTGGAGACTACTGAAAACAAGCACAGCATACTAACATATTTGCAAGGCTGCAGAAAAGTGATGCTAATAAATGTAACTTATAGCTTATGTTCTGACATTAGAAATATTAATCGCAAATCACCAGTCTAACTTTAGAAAAAAAAAAACAACCAAGAAAACAAAATATGATATACATCAAAATGAGAAAAAGTAAGTAATGAAGAGAACAGATGTAAATAAAATATGGAACATTAGGACAAAATGGAAAAATAAAGAAATCAAAAGTTGATTCTTCATTAAAATAACAAAATTGGCAAGTTTTAGTTAGACTTGCTAAAAAGACAGAAGATTCATATTATTAAAAATTAGATTAAACATTTCTCAAGGTACGTACACTTCAAATGTTGTGTTGTACGTGAAACATGTATAATTTTATGGATCAATTAACAGTTACTAAAATTTCTGAAGAAATGAAAGGATTGTAGAGAAGGATAACAAATAATTATCAAATAATTTAAAAATCTATATGAACAAATTTCAAGAATAATAGAATTAATCACGGAGGAATAATAACGAAATAAATAATCTGAATGGATAAGGTTATAAATGTAGATTGCCTAAATTGCCAAATGTAGCCTAGGATGTGGAATAATTATTCGTTTTGATTAAAAAATAACAATTTGTATAATGCATGCAGATTCCACGATGCAACAATATCACCTGTAATTTTATATTTATTTACAAGATCCAACTTAAAATCTACAAAATATCCATTGATAGTTGAGTAGATTAATTAGTCGTAGTGGAGTCACTGAACAATAACACCATTCAATAACTTACAGAAACTCAAAAACACGATTTTGAGAAAAGTTGCCATCCAGAAAGAAATATATAGGCTGGAGAAATGGCTCATGGGTTAAAGCATTTGTCTAACAAATGCTTATTAGATGAGCTTGATTCCCCAGAACCACATAAAGCTGGGCATGGTGGTGCACTCTTGCATTCCCAGATCTTGGGAGGCTGAAACAGGAGGTTGTCTTGAGTCCAAAGCCAGTCTGTGCTCCATAGTGAGTTCAGGACCGGCCTGGGCTACAGAGTAAGACCTTGTCTCAGGAAAGAAAGAAAGAAAGAAAGAAAGAAAGAAAGAAAGAAAGAAAGAAAGAAAGAAAGAAAGGGAGGGAAGGAGAGAGGGAGGGAGGGAAAGAGAGAAAGGTAAATCATGATATTATCACACAATTATAAGATAACGAGCAGGGGTTACGAATTGAGAGAATACAAATAGCTGCATAATAGAAAACATCACATTCAACTGTATATCACATCAGAAGATTGTAAATAGAACATGAAAGACATTGGCAGCCATAAAGATAGTAATTTTTGAGTATTTGTGTGTGTGCTTATTTCTTGGTTTGTTTATTTTTCTGAGATAGGGTCTTGTTGTGTTGTCCAGGCTGGTTCTGAACATAATATGAAATCCAGTCTCTCCTAGCATGATAGGAGACCACTTTAACTATTGAATTATGCCTCCAACCCCCTTTTTGCCAATTTGACAAATCAATATAATACAAAGATAAGAGGAATGCAGTTTTATTAAATTAGCAAAATGTTCTTTTTTATTTAACTATTCATTTTTGTACAAGATCCAAGATATCATTTGCCTTTTTGAAAATTTTTCTTACATTGAAAACTTATTTTTCAGCTCCCATGAATTAGTCAGAGCCATGTTCATAAATTACATTTATATACTCTGATACTTCCAGAAATCGCATAATATGCATAATATATGAACACCAGAACTTGTCTGCACCAAGGAATATCAGAAGGTTAACCCCTGTTAAGAAAAAAAAAAAAAAAAAAAAAAAAAGGCCAGTGTTACAATGACATACATCAAAGATTTGAAAGAAAATTAAGCCTTTAGAGGTCACGCCCCTCCATTTTTATTAGTATATATTCAATGCACAGTGGTTATATTAAGGTTGCAAATTTTGTGTGCTCATAGGTTCCCTTTCCCCTTCCCCATTTTCAACCTCCTAGACCATCCCCCAACCCACGTGGCTCCCAGTGTGTGCTCCTTCTTCACTCTTATTCATTTTTGTTCTGGATTTCTCAGATTAGAAAAAGCATGTGACATGTAAGATTTTGAATCTAACTCATTTCATTAAACATAATGTTCTTGAGCTATATCCATTTACCTGCGAGTGATTCAAATCGCTGTGCTAGTGGCAGAGTAGTACTTGATCATGCGCGTACACCGAGCTTTTGTTTTCTGCATCCATTGGTCTGTTGGTGGGTAAGTCGATGCCTTCTACAATTGTTAGTTGGGCTAATCGAAATGAATTACGTATACGTGTCTCTCTGTAACGTGCTGCTATCGACAGTTTTGGAAAGATACCCAGAAGAGGTCTCATTGGGTCAAATGAAACATCTATTTTCAGAGCTCAGAATTTGATTAAGAGGGAATTGTTTTTTCATAGTAAATGTTGTCAGTAGGAAGCTGAGAAATCACATTGCGTCCACCTCTTTTACTGCATCTCTGAGGTAGGGATCTGCGCTTTGGAAGGTGTAGTCATGAACTGTTCACGCTCTGCCTTACCAATCTCTGTAAGTACGCCTGTGTGATACTGCACATAGAAAACTCACCTGAAGGCCATTCATGCTTCAAGTTTACTTTTGGATTCAAATGATCCACCTTAATTTTTTGAGATGATGTCTTCATGTAAAATATGTATAACATAGGAAGGTATAATCTATGCTACATAGATTTTAAAATATTGATAAATATAACTTAAAGCATTTTCTGAAATAATTCATTTAAACTTGTTTTAAAACTAAATATAGTATTTTATAACTAAGTAGGAGTGTTTTATAAGGAAAAAAGTAAAGATTAATTAACCAATAATATTGTTTAAAGTATAAAATTAAGATAGAAATTATTAAATATCAAGACACTGTGTAGGTGTGTTTCTAGAATGTAGCACAATTGCCATACAAGTGTGGTGATGGGCAAATATATTTACACAGATTCAGAGTTTTGAACTTAAATCATGAAATGTGAATCGTAAATAAATTTAAGTAAAAGGTGAACATTTCTATACAATATGAACATACTATATGGGGTTATTTTTGAGATTTTTTAAAAAGATAAGCTGCTACTAAAGTATAAAAGAAAATATTCCAAAATCAGATGATTTAGCACAGAATAGCTAATACACCTATTTTGGATGTATAATTTCTCTTGACAGCTAATTGGAATACTTAAGATTTTGAAAGCTAATTGCTCTCTCATTTAGTTTAATGAACATTTTCTGCAGCAACATTATGATTACGTCTTTGAAAAAGAGTGGCTCAACACTTAGAAATCTTTGAGTTATTCTGTGCAAGCCATGTAAGCACTTCAGAAAACTTTTTCTGACAAGTATTTTGGTCTTAAGATGGCAATTGTTTCTTAAAGAAATATGTTTCTATTTTTAGAAAGTGTCAGTAATACTTGGAATAATGAAGATGGTTTTTAATAGCATAATTACTACAATAGAGAAAACACTTTACTTGAATATATCAAAGGTGATGATTTTTTGTCTACTGGTATGATACCCTAGACATATCTAGTAGCCACAGCACTATTCAGAGGGTAGAAAGGATGGAGAAAACCTTTCAAACTCTTTCGGCAAGATTTCTCAATTTGTTATAACATTTTTAAATCATAATTTACAAAAAACTGATTTTGTATGTATATGTTAACATCAATATTGAAAGAAAGTCAAATATTTGTTTCCCCCCTTAAATTTAGACGCAGCAGAGAGATGTAAGTATAAACTGAAATGTGATTCATCTTATGATAGAACAGTACCAGTGACCATGCCATACTCCAGTTCCTAAAATAGTGTAAATTATATTAGAGAAATGTTTCCACAATATCATGCAAAGAAATGTTTGTCCTGTCTATAGGTCTTTACTGAGAGACACCGACCTAACAAGGGACCAGGATACTGCTCCAGATTCTCACGCATATCAAACATACAAACTCAACATGTTCCGTCTGTCACTAAGCTTGACAAAGCAGGTATCGCAGACCATTGCTGCTATAATAAGCAGTACATTTGAGAACATTTTCCTATCTATAGGTTTCATGTTAGTGATTAAAATCCTATGATTAGAATATAGTCAGTAAAGAAAACCATGAACTAATAAACAGGTGCAGACATTTTCTTATTTCTCTACAAACAACACAGCATGATGACCATTTATGTAGAGTCTATTACAGTCTATTAATTATTATAAGTAATCTTGTGATAATTTAAAGTGGGTGGGAGGAGGAGCATAGATTATTTGCAAGAAATATGTCATTTTATACAGTGATGTAAGTACACAGTTTTGCCTACTAGGGGGAACCCCAGATTCAGATGCACATGGATACAGAGGAGTAACTAGAGTTTGCAAATGAAATCTCATTGCCAATAACTTAAGAAAACCTAGTTTTAATTGTGAGCTAAATTACTTATAATCTTATTTTCTAATTATTATTACACATATTTCACAAAATGCTTTTTAGAAAAAGATATGATGTTCATTTTTATTTGGGAGGATTTTTTTGTAAAAATTACACCAAGATTATCATTTTTAATGTGCATTTATATTATTCAGCATTAGTATTACTTTTCAATGTTTTTATAACTAACAAGAGAAAGATTCACTACTTAATGGTACTGTTTAGAGTAAAAATCAGGACAGTATTTATTCTCAGTATATAGATGCATTTATAGAATGTAACACAATTACCATACACATTTGATTGAATGAATGTATGAAATTTTATACTAGTTCATATGGAGTTTTCTTTAAAATAAATGAACTTTATACTTCAAGATAGTTTTAGGTTTGTATATAATTTAAAAATAGCAGTGGAAGACAGTGATAGATAGATGATAGATATAATCACAGTTTTTATTATTCTAAATATCTTAATAACGATAGTGTATTTGTGAAACTAGGGAAATATTGATAAATAATTACTAAACAAAGTCCATAGTTTAGTAAAAAAATATTTAGTTTCACTTTTTTCATGCAATATATTTTTCATCACATCTCTTTAGTATATTCTTGGTAGTGAGTGTCTGTTATTCAAGAGTGGAAGCATTTGAAGGATTGCTGTCAGGTAGCCTATAAAACATTATTTTAGGGTGAGTCTGATGTTTTTTCCTTGGTAACACAGGGCGTGCAGATCTTGCTGTGAAAAAATTGGGAGAAATAAATGAGCTGAAACGTGTGGCGATCTCTTTCCCCTAAGAGTGCCCACTTTCAGCATGGTTAACTTTTTCATGTTAAACTTCATCAGTCACTTGAGGAAATGCTTGCTAAGTTTCTCCACCATGAAATTTTACTTTTATTTCTTCTCTTTTCACATCTTGCCCTTTGCAATGAAGTTTTTCTACGCAGTCCTTTAGGAGTGGAGTTATATTCCTCTCTTTGATGTCAAATTATTTACATGAATTATTTGAAATTACCTATCATGAAAGATCAACTCTCTCCAAATTAAGCTTTTATTCAAATATTTACTTATATTACTATAGTTCATGGATTTGCATTTTATATTTTGGGCTATAATCCAGAAGTAAAGTATTGTATTTTTTCTATATTTGGACATTGAGTTTTTTATCAGTTGGTATCAGGGTGTCTTTGATATTACTGTGGCATTTTGAGCACGAAATACTAGAATTATAAGGCACTCAGATGACACGTATTTTCTGCCTCAGCCCGTCAAAACTGCATTTCTCCATTCGACATCAGTTCCTTTGATAAGAATATTATTTCAAAGTAATTCTGTGTTTATCTTATGTGTTTACTGATATGGATATATCTTGCCTAGTCTAGGTCTTTACAAGAATAGAAAGCAAGGAGAAATATGTGTATACTAATCTATGTAACAGAAATCTATAAATATTTCTGATACATTTATCCACTTCTATATTCTCTGTTCAAGCTGATGTCACAAACTCTAAACTCTCTAAAGGAGATCATTTGGACCTTGTTCTACTTGATGACGCTCTATTCCAACAGTGAGACAATATTATTTTTCATGAATTCAACTCATTGTTTAGTCTCAATGTACATTTATTTATAGTGGTTTAAAAATTATTAATCCTTCCCTCCTTAGAGAAAGTGCATTATGAAGTGATATGTATGAGACTTGTATATAGCGTCTTATAAATTTGGCCTTACCACCTCCCATCTTTTGTAGTACAGCTAGGTTTGCTTCTCACATTCTGCATCATTCGGGGAACACTTGGTCTTATAAATGTGCTGAGTCATGTTTTCATATACTCAATTTTATTCCTGGTGCCATAAAGATTATGGGTTTCCACAAATGCATTTTGTCAGGGTGTATACCATAATGATTGGATATTATTTTCACATGTTAAAATATTTTCTTGCTTTTAAAACTTAGCTGTATTTTACAAATTTAGTAGAAATCACCCCTACAAACAAAAGCAAATTAAGAATAAAAAATTGTAGAAACTTTCAAACATTTTTTTTAATTTCTACTTTTAATTATCATAGACCTTGTTTCCTATTCCAAAATTCAAAAGAAAAAGGGAAAAAGATAAATCAATCATCATTGCAATGTGAAGTGTTTGAAGTGAAGCATGTTTAGCAAATAAAGATAAAAATAAAATTAAAATTTACTAACTAAATTGGTATCAACATTGCAGATGGCTCAAATACAATTCACTCATTCTAATTTCTTTATTGCTAATAAACATTTGTGCTTACGTTTTGTCAAGATAATATTTCACAATCATATAATAAATACTATTATATATACCTTGTTTATGTGTTGATTTCTTATTTTTACTTCATATAAAAGAATTACAGAGCAAACAATTTTTGTAAAGCATTAAAAATAGGTAATATTTTTACTTTATCAGCAACAACAAAAAAAGAACTATTAATGCAATTATGTAGGCTTCCTCTTAGAAATTATTTCAATAAAGTTATTTAGAGAGAGGCTGGAGGAAAAGATCACCTGCCTGGCTGGTGGGGGGCCTGAGTTTGATCCCTCAGCCCCACATGGGCTGTGTGCAGTGAATCATGATGTTTCAATAGAAAAAAAAAGAACAAATAGAAAACTAAAGGTCTGCACCACTGGGGCTGTATCAATATATTTTAAAAAGGTAAAAATTTGAATTATGTTTTCAACTAATTGTTCTATCTTTCAACAATGAGCTTGGTATACTAAAAAAATTCTAGTTGTAAAAGTTTTCTTTATTTCTTCACTTTCATTTATCTGGTATGTGTAAGCTAAGATCTTCAGACTTTTTGGCCCTATTTCTTAATGTTATAACAAACAAATAAATTAAATAAATAAGTTTTATTACCTCAACCATATTGTACATTTTAAATGAGGTGCAAGACTATTCTATTTCATTCATAAAAATAAAGGCCCAAAGCCAGCAGACAGGTAGTTGGGCATGCCACATTTAAATGTTTGGTGTTATAAATTTATCTTGTCAACTAATGTATAGCATACTATGTAACATTTAGATCTATTAAGTTAAAATTTAGTGAGGAATATATTATGCACACATAATCATAGAGATGAGAATCCAACTGTGTCCATAAATTAGTCACTGATTTTTAAAAAGCTGATAGAAAGAGGAAAGTCTGTAGAAATAAAAGAAAAAATGACACACATGATCCACGTGATATGAAACATACACATATAGGTATAAGTTATTTATAGAATTTTGTGTACATAGAGAAGAGATGGATATGTATATTGTTATGGGTATAAATATGAAATCATTTGTCACTTATTCAAAAACAAATTACAACCTATTTCTTTGTGTCTTTTGACAATGCACTTAAGTGTACATGGTAGAGTTTGTGACTCTTTTATGTATGACTGGGCTAGAACATTTTTTACTAAATTTCAACATATGCTCTTGACTTCTGTGCCCTTCTCAAAAGCTTGTCTCATTTGCATTATTGCCGTTATTACGTATGCATATGCTGGCTTCATTTTATATTCTAGAGAAATTTTGAGAGGCATTTTCAATAGATATTTGTCCCCTATATTGTCATCTTTCTCAGTTGTAGGTGAGGAGGAGCAACTACCAAAACTTTGGTGTTGTATTTGATATCTTTAATTATGAAGGTAGAAATTATTACCTTTAAGATATAATATTTATGTTTACTAATGAATCCTTTTTAAAGTCAAAATTTGTGTTCTAAATTTCTTCACAGTTAATCTACTTCATAAGGGAGAACTTTATTTTTTTTGAGACAGGGTTTTGCTCTATATCCCAGATTGGTCCTGAACCCATTATGGAGCACAGACTAGCCTTGGACTTGTGACAATCCTCCTCCCTCAGTCTCCTGAGTGCTAAGATTACAGGCGTGCACCACTATGCCCAGCTTATGTGGTTCTGAGAAATTGAACTTAGGGCCTTGAGCTTGCTAGGCAGGCACTTTAACCACTATGCCATTTCTCCAGCCCCATAAAGAAGTACTTTAAATATTAAAATTTAAAAAATTAGGAATGTTCAATTTGAATATTGGAATAATTCCTACTAAAGAGATTGTTATTCATATAAATTTCAATTGAATTAGGTTTCTAAGGAGGTGTAGCCAAGGCAATGCTCTTTTTTTTCCCACATACATGTGTGTGTGTGTTTGTATGCAATATAGAATATTACAATAAACTTGAGTAATATATATATATATATCATGTCAAAATAGAATCCCTTCTCCCCTTTTGGCATTCCCACTATCACTCCCATTTGGTTTTGTAAAATGACTGTATTCTAAATTTCTCACATTAGAGAAACAATTCCATATTAAAACTTCTATGGCTGACTCACCTCACTAAGCATGATGGTCTCAGATTGCATCCATTTGCATAAAAAAGCCTCAAATCTGCCCGGCCTTAGGAAAGAGTGGTATTCCACTGTGTACATATACCACAATTTTTGTATTCATTGGTCTGTTGACAAGTATTTTAGTCTCTTCCATGTTTTAGCCAGTGTTAGTTGTGCTGCTGTGAGCATGGTTATACGTGTTTCCTTGTTATTTGTTGCTTTTAACTCTTGAAAAGATTCTCAGAAGAGATCTCACTGAATCAAACAAAATATTCATTTTCAGCCCTATGAACAATTTTTATACTTCCCTTCGCAGTGGTTTTACCAGTTCACAATCCGGCCAGCAGTGTAAGAGGAGTTCCTTTTTTCCCACAGCTTCGCAAGCATTGATTGCTGCTTAATTTCTCAATGTACGTAATTTTCTCCTGGGTTAGATGAGACCTTAATGATTTTTTTGATTTTCATTTCTCTAATGGCCAGCTGAGGGTATGTGAGGTCATTCTCACATCTTCAGTACTGTTTTATCGATCAATCTGTCTATTTTTGTGCCAGTACTATATAATATTTATTATTGTTGCTTTGTAATATAACTTGATGTCTGGAATCATAATGCCTCCTTTGTCTTGTTACACAGATTGGCTTTGGCTATTCTAGGTCTTCTTCGGTTTCATACAAATGTAAGGATTATTTTTTTCAAATTCTGTGGAGAAAGTTGCTGGCATTTTGATAGGAATTGCATTGAATCCGTACATCACTTTTGGGGATATAGTCATTTTATTGGACCCTGCCTATCCAAAAATAGGTGATGTCTTCCCTTTCTAACGTCTTCATAACTTTTTTTTTTCTTCAGTACAATAGTTCTCTGTGTAGAGGTCCTTCACTACTTTAGTTGTACTCCTAGGTATTTACTTTTTTGGCTGCGATATTGAGACAGAATTATTCTCCTGAGTTCTTTGTCAGTGAGTTTATTGTCAGTGTAGAGGAACGTTATTGATCTTTTAATATTGAATTTGTATCCTGTAATTTGGTTGAACCCCAAGGTAGTTGAGCTTGGATTGGTGGAGCCCAGTGGGAGATAATAATCTGTCTCTCCTCACACTCTAGCCTCTTATCAGGCCATGTGATCTGTCCCTCACACCAGCTTCTGCCCTGCTGGCGCCATGCACCATGCGTCGTGGTGCCCTTCATCATGAGTAGTGATTGTAGCCTGTAAAAGTCTTTGCAATAACTGGAACAAATCTGTTTGAACACCAGCCTCCTAAATTGTAAGCTAAATCATCCTCTTTCTTTAAAAAGACTTCATATCTAGTATTTCATTATTATAAAACAGAATAATTCACATGGTATCAAGTTGAAGTTTAAATTGCTTAGTGCCCCTCTTATTTATGAAATAAATGGAAATTGATAAAATCAAATATTTTAAGACTCATTGTCATTATGCAGTTTTTAGTTATTCAGATTATCTATGAAAACCTAAAATATCAACTCGTCCTGCAGTGAAAATCATGATAATCACAAATCACAAACATAGAATTAGAACATTTTTAAAATAACATGTTCTTTAAAAACTTCTCAGTTTCTCACATTAATACTTAGCAAACACTAATACACAAATAAGGAATAATTTACTGATATCTCTTCTTACATTCTCATTTTCTTAGACATTTTCAGGTAAACCTTCAGAAAGTTTTAAATAAATATTTTCATTCATATAGTCAGGAACATTGGTACATGACAGTCAAAAAAAGTTGGTGCACATTTGCAAGTCCAGCTACTGTCGGCTGAGAAAAGAGAGACACAGATTTCAGGCGAGCCTAGCCAAGTTAAGAAGGTTTTCTTTCAGAGTAAAATAATAAAGAATAAAGATTTGCTCAGAATTAGAGTAAGATTTCCCAGCATGCACAAGTCCCTCAGTTTCATCACCAACACTAGCACATCCTTCCTTCCCCTGCATTCAGTATATAGTGCTCAGATCTCCCGTGCACAGTCCTCTGAGCTTTATTTCGCGATGGTAACAGCAATGAAAGTATGTTCAGATGAAACACGTTGACAGAACTTCAGCTATTTGTCATCTAATGACAAATGTCATTTCATGATCAATCTGCTACATACTGGACTCCTCAACTTCCAAAAAATTACCCAACATTTTCTTCATCTGGCACAGATAAGGAGAATTTAGAACTGTTGAATTAACATCCATTTCTCTTCTGTCTGCCAGAAAGCCACTTCCAATATATTATAAAACAATTATCTCAACATCTTTCTCCTTATTGAATATGATTACTGAGTATCAGATAAATAAATGACAATAGTCGATGCAAAAGAATGGAATATGGAATGCCCCAAAAAGTTGCTGCTTACAGTTTATAGTACACATTTTATGGACTAATGAAACAAGCATCATACCCTAGAAAATGGAACATAAACAAAGAAATACAATAAAGATGTCCCAGAAATGCCACTTTTGTGGAAGAGAGCTACAAAACACCACTGGAGGTCTTATCTACTATGCCAGACCAGATAAAATTTATCCAACTGTGACCTGTATTGAAATTATCACCACTAAAACTTAATTTACTATAAAAGCTCAGATTTGTGTAAGTGTAATCTGGCAAATCAATCCTTTACATAAATCCAAATATAAATTATTTTATCCTGTTGTATAATTATATTAAGTTGTATATATTATTTTCATGTACTTTGTGCATTTGCTTTAATATTATTTTATCATATGCTGCAGTCAACACTTTCCTGTACTAGTAATTTTCACTTTAAAAGAATTTATTCAAGATCAGACTGGCCAATCTAGCAACATAGCACAACCTCTCAAAATAAAAAAGGTGCTGGGGATACAGGGAACGCATCTCAGAAAAGGCCTTGAGCTCAACTCTCGGCACCAATACACAAGAAAAAATACATATGTTTATAAGCATATTGGTTCAGGCTTTTAGCATCATTCCTCACAGTTATCCTTCCGTTTGTGTTTGTATTTCCATAATAAATGGCAGAAAATTCTCATTAATATTCATAGCACATGCTGAGATTTTTATTGGGATTACAATGAACCTATAGATCAATTTGTGACACCTTAACAACACCAAATCTTCCTGGTTATACGTGTGATGTATCTTCTCTGTTTACTTAGGGCTTCTTGAATTCTTATAGCAAATGCTTTATCATTTTCCATTCTCATCACTTACAAATGTGTTATAAAAGTTACTCACAAGCAATTTATGTTTTTATGCTTTATAGTATTATTGTATTATATTTTCCTGGAATGTTGTTTTGCCTATATTAGAACTGAATTTCCTTCCGGGTATCTCAGCCTGAGTCCTTCAAATTTGCTGTACACACAATTTATTTTAAACAGCTGTTAACTATATGTCATAAAGTATTGTAAAAACTATAAATAGGTATAATTTTGAAATTTCTATAGGGTTTTTTTAATATCTTGGAATTTGTCATAGTTTTTGTGAAGATCAATGTAGAACCAAATATTTTTCATCGTGTTAGTTGTCCCGCTAAAGTAATTTTTTTATTAAAGCAAATAAATCACTAGAAATTACTTACTGTAAAAAAAAATCACACTGGGAAAAGCAATTATACTTACCTAGATATATAATTAGGAATATTAAATAATTTATAATACAAAAACTCTTCAAATATAACTAAAATGGTAATTTATGCCAATATGTCATATGAATTTTTTGTTTGTTTATTCATTATTATGAGGTAATAATATTTTAGGAAAAATAAAAACTTGTAATAACTTAAAGTAATACAATGAATACTATTACTGAGAATATGAATAGACGATTACTATCTCTTAGATTACATATTTTACAAATTTCTATATTTTGTCAGTGACAATTATTTTATTTTTGCAAAAAAGTGTAGTAAATATATATTAAAATAAATTCTATGTCTTTGTTAAAAAAACTAAAAATACAAACCAGAGAGCGAATATTTTCCAATTACCATCTGAATTATTTTTCTTTTATTTATAAACTTCTTTAGCAAAAATATGTAAAATATGTTC
This sequence comes from Ctenodactylus gundi, assembly GCA_004027205.1. NCBI lineage: Eukaryota > Metazoa > Chordata > Mammalia > Rodentia > Ctenodactylidae > Ctenodactylus > Ctenodactylus gundi. The sequence goes on along the minus strand of PVKB01002764.1, from coordinate 89,106 downwards.
CATATCTGCTTAGTAGGTCTGCTGTTCCCTTGGCTGGTCGCTGCAGCACTTAGCAGGACTGGGAAGTTCACTTATGGGATTTGTTATTTCAGCTTATAAAGATAACTAGAGCAAATGGTAATAGAAATTCCTGTTTTGTCTGTTTTTTTTTCTAAAAATGGGAAATATTACAACTGAAGAAAAATGTAACATTTCTATGTGATGCAGTACTAACATAAAAATTTCACCCCTCATTAATGCGACAAATTCTTTCAAGAAGTTGATGACAGATTCTGGCTTTTCTGAGTATAGAATCACTCACAGAGATTGTGTTCAGTGATAGTTTTACACTTATTGTTTCTGCAGTATTGAGAAAGCCACTCTGCCTGCAAAAATGTAGTTATTTTTCTTCCTATAATCTTAAAATATTAAGTAACACAGAGGTGGTTTAAACCTTGTTTACAGGCAGAGGGTTACTTGTTAGTGGCGATTGGACCTATGTAAATATAACTAACACTAGTATTTTTCAAATAAAAGTACAAAAAGTTAAAATCTCTCAATTATTTGGATAAGTGGCATACCTTACAAATCTATGGCTTCAATATTTAACCAATATCCTATAATACGGAGCTTGTTCATTATCTAACTGATATATATCTTTTTTGTTAGTACTGACCAAAGATTTTACAGAACACTTCAAGTGTTGATGACACTAATATTTTTATGACACTAGAGGTAAATCAATTTCAAGTAAACTTTTTGATTTTATTTTTGAATTTGTTAAAACAAAATGAAATATTGTAAATTTAAGTTTGATATTGAAGGAGACTTTTATTTCATAATTTAAAATTTGTAATTGATTGCTTTTTAAATTTTAGTGTTCTTAATAATAATTGTATTATATCATTATAAATTTCAGAGAGGCTGGGAGTGTAGATCAATGATTAGAACACTCGCCTAGGAGGAGCGAAGCCACAGGTTCAATTTGTCAGTATCCCACAACAGCTGGACGTGGTGGCACACACCTGCATTCCAGCACTAAGGAAGCTGAAGCAGGAGGAAGGCCGTGAAGTCTAGGACAATCTGGACCAGGTTTTGAGTTCAGGACGATCCTGGACTGTATAGAATGAGACCCTGACTGAAGAAAAACAAACAAAGAAGTACAGTATTTAGTGGTACAACTTACACACTGTCGAGCATCCACAGCAGTAGACATAATCCCCTTTTCCTATATTCCCTGATTTTCACTTTGCTCTTTCAATTTAAACATGTCATGATTTGCAACATATTCATCTTCTCAAGGTATTCTTCCTTATTCATACGTTGTAGTAAGGAATAAAACTTCTTTATTTTCTTAGTCTCACCATGCCATTTCATTTTCCTATAAAGATTTACATTGTCCAATGAATAGATTATATGTAGTGTAAATACTTTTGAAAAATAATTTGTTTCTTAATCTATAAAAAGGCTGAAGTCGAGTGCTGACTAATGGCTTAAGGAAAGAATCACTTTTATTTGTTCTGGTGTTTCTTTCTACATTAATGAATGAAGAAATAATAATTTTATTTAATTATTAACATAAAAATGTTTTATTTAACATAATCTCTAAGCTTTTTAAAAAGGAGGAGCAGTTGAATTATTTAGACTCATGTGCATCACAGAAGTATTATTTCCGATGTAAATTGGATATCAAATTATAGATTTATCTTTTAAAACTTTGTTATGAAATTATTTCATGTGACTTTAAATGTATGCCCGAGGCAAGATTCGATAATACTCTCCATTTCAGGGTTGTAAATGTGCATCTACTTGTAGCAAAAAAAGAAAAAAAAATATTCAATGACTACATTTCAGAAGTGTAAAATAAGCCTTACATATAATTTTAAAATGAAGCTCCTTTTAAATAGTTTTACTATTTCAAGCAAGAATCCATTGAATTATCCGATTCCCCTTCGCACTGATATATAACAACCAAAACAAACTGTAGGTGAGAGAAATGTCGTTCCTCACCGTGACTCCATAAAGTTCTCTCTTAGCCCTTTGTTTCTCTGCAAAGCTGAAAGCTGTGCAGCCATTTTGAGAGTTCTGCTGACTGGGACGATGCTCCTCATGATGTGCTGATCTCAGAAGCCTCATATCCCTGGGGTTGAATTTGGAAAGATGTAAATTGGTTTCTTAACACTACATTTTGCAACGTGTAAATTAATAACTTGACATTTCACAGCTGTTTTAAAGGCTGTGCTTTAAAAAATGAAATATCAATCACAAATATACATCTACCCAGAAATGTCAACTCCCAGCCAAATGAATACCACTGCAAATTAGCAGCAGGTCGCATTGTTCGGCTGTCTTTCACCTGTGATGCATTTCTTCCTTTCCAGGTTAAGGGCTCCCCTGGAGAGGATTAAGCGGACTTGCTGCCCCATATAAAAGATGGGTGGTGAGCTGTTTTAATAACAGAATGTAGTAACTAAATGCTGCACCAAGTTGAAAGAGACAGTGTAGTGTAGTTTAAAAAAAGGAAAAGAAAAGAAAGAGCAAAGAAGAAAAAAGAAATAAAACTAAGGGCCAAAAAGAACTGGAGGAGTCAAAATACCTGGATTGGATTCCTATGTCTCTGTCCCAGAGTCTTATATCTTTAGGACAGCCATGATCTCAGTTTATAATTAGTTTTGATTATTTCAAGGTTATCTAAAAATGAAATACAGAGGATTAATAACAGTATAAAGAATACTATTTCTTTTATTGATGTGTGCACATATGCAAGGTTTGCCGCCATTTCATGAGCTCCCTAGGGGCAAGTCAACTGTTCCCATGAGGGGAATAATTCATTATAATAAACCATCTTTCCATGATTGAGCACTTGTGAGTAAGGAATAAACCAGAGCTGCTTAACTACATTTCATGCCTGAAGGACTTCTAACATCTCTTCACCAGTTTCCAAAATATATTTCAAAATCTATGTTTTTAATACACCACATCAGGTACCCATGTGTCTTAACCTTATATTTCTTGTTAATATTTCTTTACTCTTACTGTCTACGTGGAGTGTGAAGTACATTAGTCTTTGGATTTTTTAAGTTGACTTTGATAACTATACAGTCCAAATACACTGTGTAGCTACTCCCAGATACAGGCATGCACACCCTAACTCAAGAGCCTGGTCATTCCACAAAATGTGAAATTAACTTTTAACTCTAGATAGACGCTGTACGTCAATTTGCTGCATTAGCCTGGGACTTTTCCACCATGTCCATTGTAGAACTTATAAACAGGAAGAAGAGTTTCCTCACTTGCCTGTACCCTGGATTTCCAGACTATAGTCAGATAATAATTTTGTTCTAACTGCCCTGTCTTACTACTATTTCTATTATTATCATTATTTCAATTATCATTTGCAATCGTCTACCTCTCCTAATGTGAATTCAATTTATTAAGTAGTATCTTATCAATAGCCCTTTACCTACCAAATTAATTCCCTAAACAATTCCCTTCCTCATCAGATATTGACAATGTATCTTAATAAAGAAAGCAGTTAATTTTTTTACTTATGTAAGTGCCAACAAATAATCACATTCACATTCTTCCTTTTTCACTGTATTTTGGCTTTATGTAATACTTGAAGCATGAATAAATATCTGATATTTATGTAACATATTTGAGCACTAATATTTTTTTTCATAGATAAATGCCATTGAAAATAAAAGAACAATCATGACATGCACTCATGCATCGCTGAGATTTCTATTTCATGTTCTAGGGCATGTTGAAGTTTCATCTCAAGTGAACCAGGAATGAAGAGTGATGTTTTGTGATTGACCAGTATAACAAGGTCTTGTGACAGTGAGCGGTAGGGAATTGAGGAATGACAAATGTGACTTGTTAGTAGCAATAGCAAGACCTGCATTAGGAATTCTTGCTTTTGGGTACAATGAAAATACTTTAGAGGCCTTTGGGAATTTATAAACCATGTCAATGAGGGTACTCCTCAAAGAATGATGTTTAGGAAGTATGATCATAAAAAGATAGTTTAGATAGCAGATTTTTTTCTGGTTTTATTATAATTTACTCATCATATATTAAAGACACTCTCAAAGTCTTCCCTAATGATCAAAATTTATTACAAGCATGTGTTATCTAAATTCCTCAAAAAGGATTTACTGCTTTGAGGAAACTTCCAATTTCTATGTTTCATTCTTTTACCTTATCAACTCTTGTTATCACATTGTTTCTTGTAATCTGGAAAGAAAGACTTTCAGATACATATTTTAGATGTCTAAATCAAAGAAGAGATCCAGCCTTTTATTACTTCCAAGTCAGACAGCAACCCACCCAGAATGCACAGCAGATGGTGACTGACCTTTGAGCATTATAAATATAAATTGATAAAACTTACATTAAAATAAAAAAGTTATTTGTGCTAGTTGATAGTTTTTGAGAGTACAAGGAAGCTATTTAGGAAGTTAAATTGTATTATGTTCCTCTTTGTTCCAGAAGCTATGAGGAAGTATTACTTGAATAATGGACCACAGGTCATGACCCCTAGAGGGTTAATATTCTGGGAACTAACGGGATGACAATCTTTTAAATATTTAACTAAAGTTTCATATGCAGCAGCAGGTGACTCAAGGTCTAAAAAGCATCGTCATGATTCTCCTCATAGGTCAGTCTGTCCTGTGGAGCCAAACTCACTGGGGCCTTTTCACCAAATATTTAGACTTAGGACAGAGGATCCAGGAATATTATCTGGCAGCTGTCACTGAAAATCTATTTTTTCCCTAAAGTTTTGACTTTTAAACTTTGTATTTTAATTTTTTAATAAAGTTCTATTTTGCTTCTGGATAATTCACATGTTAGAAAAATATATGAAAGAATAGAACAATATTGAGCCTTCAATAGCTTTAATTTGGAGCTCGCTATCTGTTGTGGGAAGGTCTGAGCTGGGTTTCAGGGTAGAACATCACACCTCTCATCTGTGACCCCTCAAGGCTACATCTAACCTTTTTTGCATCCTGTGTGTATTCACAGGAGCTAGAAGTCATTTTGCATACAATGAATGGACACTTAAGGCACAAATAATCCCTCTTTTTGATGACTGGATATCTTCCTTTTATGTGCAAGCTGTAACTTAGATTACACCACGTAGGAATCTAATTTTATTCAGGCTTTCAATATGAAAACTTCCCGTGGGTCTCTACTGTTGCTCCTGAAAATGAATCTACCTCAGCCACCAAATAGTTACCTGTTTTCCGAATTTCTGTGAAGACATCTGTGATATTACACTGTGTATCTTTGTCTATTTCCCAGTCTTTGTGTTAATGAATCCGCTATCTCTCTATTCACTAGCATAACCCTAATTTAATGCAAGCCCAGCTTCAATTACTGTAGGGACTTACTGCACCCGTGCCTTCTCCCTAATTTTCCTGACAGTAAATCTGGTACTAGTTCTTCCTCCGGTCAGCTACCACAATTCACTCTCAAGATCTTTAATGAGTTTGATTCTACATCTGAACTTGCTCAACAACACCAAAATATGTATTTTATGTTTCAGCTGGCTAGCAATGTCTCTTATTAAATATATTCAGTAATATTTTGGATGGATAATAATTTCTGTAATTTTTATACTATTGAAGTTAGAAAAGAGTAGAGAGACAGGATATACATTCAAAACTTTGCCCATCAAAATTAACATTTTTATATTTCATGACTCTTACAGGTATTTATATGATCTCATTAGTAGAATCAAAATATTTAGTTGTCTTTCTATTAAAGCTTTTTTCCAGGATAACTATTTAAAAAATAAAATGTTCAATAAGTTTTATAATGCCAGGTTTTTTTTTTGTATGACAAGCAGGCACCAATATATATATATATATATATATATATATATATATATATATATATATATATATATATATAGAGAGAGAGAGAGAGAGAGAGAGAGAGAGAGAGAGAGAGAGAAGTTTACAAAATTTCAGATATATCATCTGTTTCCAAACATAGACAAACATGAGTTTAAGACAAACCACGACACTCAGTTACTTTTTCTCGGTAAAACTTTAAATTCTCCAGAACTCTTGATGCTTATCTAAATATTCTTTCTTGGAAGTAATTTTACTAAGAAAAAAACATTCTAAACCATGTTTAATTTTGAGATCCAGCATTAAGTTCAATGTCAATTCCTAAGAATTCAACTGATTAGCTATTTTTCACTCAGTAATAAGAGCTGATTATAACTGCCTTATTTAATATCATTAAAAATGTACTCTATGAAAAAAGTATATACAAGTTTGAATTTCTCTTTCAAACACACTTAATTCAGAGAGTTGAGTATTTTAAATTACGTCTGTTTTTTTTTTTTTTTTTTCCTATTTTCACCAGGAGCCAGTTTGAACAACGGTGGAATGAATCTGTCATTTATTCATTTCTCTGTATAATAGTTCCTAACTCTACCTTTTCTGTAGCATGTAATAAAAAAGGCATATACTGTTCATATCTCTCACAGACTCACTGAATTTCTGTTCATGACCTCTATCCTCAATGTACCTCTCACTAAAAAGAAAAATAAAATAAAAAATAAAAACAATTCACATAATTATCTGCAATAGCACCACCAAAAACAAGAAAACAGAACAAAGATGGGACAGACATTTGGGAAAAGTTTCACATATTTTCAGCCTTTTCCTGAGGCATTGTTCTTTCAACATATTCTTTTGAACAAAGAGGGTTAAATGTTTCAGAAGATAGAATCCTGAAAATCTTTATTTTAAGAAAAACAAAAAAAGAAAAAGAAAAAAAAAGAAAAATATGTAGGATTATATCCAGAGTAGAATTGGCAGGACTAAATGAGACTATTTTCTGGAACTGCAATGTAAAATTGACTTTAGAAATATGGAATAGGCAAAAACAAAAAATAAAATTATTGAAGTTTAATTTGAAGTAAGCTGAAATTCAGATAACAAGATACATTTAAGATGGGAATATTTTTATTAAAGCAAATTGTATTAGGGCCCTATTGCTTTTCCAAAGGCAAGTTTTAAGGTAATTATGGAGATAATTTCTACAACAGTTCAGGGGCTAGAGGAATGGATCAGAGGTTAAAGTGTTTGCATAGGAAGTGCTAAAGCAAGCACTAAGTACCCGAGTTGAATTCCCCAGCACCACATAAGCCAGGAGTGGTGGCACACACATGTAATCCCAGTACTCTGGAGGCTGAGGCAGGAGGATTGCTGTGAGTCCCAGGCCAGCCTGGCTCCATCATGAGTTCAGGACCAGCCTGGGCTACAGAGCGAGAGAAGTGCAACAAGACAGTGTTTTCTTTTTGACACCAAGTCTTAGATGAATAAATTATAATTATAAAGGTAGATAAATACATTATTATTCAGGTAGAAAACACCAACTGATTCTGTGATTCTACTACCTGAATTTCCAGAGAAAGGGAGGAGAGAATATTTAGCAATGTAATAGCTGATAACTTTTTATCCACTTCCGTTTTTCCATGCCATTATCAGTAGCCCAGAACAGACATTCTATCAATTACAATTTTGTCAACTTTGGTCACATGCCAGTTTCTAAAACAGTTAAATTTTCACTCATTTCTGTATCTGATGGGTTACCTTCCATGCACACAATACTTCCAACTTTTGTTTTCCACTTTCTTTCATTTTGTAAAAAATTATATTTTTCTCTATCATCACCTATTTTTTTTCTAGAGGCTAATGAAAGTACTCAGTGACAAATCCCTCTTTTTTAAAAAAAAGATTAGTTTATGAGTTTTACTTTGCTCACATTTTAACATGCTAAAACCTCAGTGTTGTTTATATGAAGTATCTCCCCTCCTCCCCCACAAGGCCCCTTTCGTTCAGTGCTTTGAAAAATATTTGTAGTTCTTAAAAAGCTATGATCCTCCTCCAAAATGTCTTCTCTGGAAACAACAGCACTGAACAAGTAGTCTTTTACTTGTCAGATACATTTTTGGCTCATATGTTGGTGAGAAATACTTTCCCGAAGGAAATACAGATTTAAAACGTGGAGATTGCTATAAAGACATCTGTAAGATATTCTATTTGATAAATCATTGTCTGCATTTCTGTCTACTTCTATGGTGTATGTCATTCTTTGAGCTTAAATATATTCTACCCTCACTATTTGACCTGTATCATTCATTGCATATATATATATTTTTTTCAAAATGGAGATTGTTTTCTCTGAGGTAATGACAGTTGCCTACAGAGGAACACATGACCTAAGAACAGATTTATTTAAAAAGTCAGCCAAACAGAATAAGTCATTTAGTAATGTTTATTTCTTTGATTCAATACCAATTTATCTTGTACTCATTTTCAGTCATTCTAGCATAGGAAAGCTGTTTCTCAGATAGTTGCCTTAACAGTGGTCAATTATAGTATGCTGCTGAACCATTCTCTGTGCAGACAGTTTCCAGAAATTGAAGCAGAGACCTATGATTTTTACCTTCAGACACATCTACAGAAAGAAAATAAGAAGAGAAAGAGGGAAGGGAGAAAAAGGAAAAGAAAAACACACTAAATGCTTAAGTACATAAAATATGAGATAAACATATTTTAAAAGTGCACATAACTATGTGACTACTTTTGAAAGTTTATAGACACATAAAACTGTTGGATAGTTTTCTTAAACAGCTCAAGAATAAAGGAAAACATTAAATAGTAAAAACCCTTAAATGAATTTATAACAGCAGCCTTCTTCTTCTGTTGTCATAAAGTAATCTCTTTAAAATCTTCAAACATATTTTAAAATATATATATACACAAAAATTATGGAAAGTTTATGACCTCCTCAAATTGTATTTATGACTAGAAATGGAAGAAAGATTATATGAAATGCTTTATATTTTGCCAAAATCATATTGAACCACAAATGCATGGTAACATACATATACTATCCTGACATGATTAAAGACAGGACAAGTAAAAGACTATCCATGTCAAATTAGAAATAATGGATTTTTTATAGAGAAAAAGTGTAAAATATTGAAGCAGAAGAAAAGAGCACCAGGGATTTATAGAAGACAATATTCATTACTCATAGAAATTCGTGAATCCATCCACAATAATAATTTGGAAATAAGGTACATAATTTGAAAATAATTCTGCTCATTTGGCAAGATACATATTGATTCATCTAGAGTATATTTTAAGTTATGCTTTATGAATTCATTTCTTAACTGCACATACAGATGAATGACATACATAAAGTAAATCATAAAATAATCTAATAACATTTAGTGAGCACTCACTCCAAAGAACAATGACAAAACATATTAAATCACAAATTAAAACTGATGAAATCTTGTTATAATATATGAAAGAGTCAAGACGTGGTACCTCAGACATTTAAATTGTGACAAAAATAATACAAATAATGAAGTCAAGTGAACAAACAACAAAGCTAGTGTTTGGGAAGGAAACTGAACCTGGTCCTCATAAAAGAAAAAAACAACTATTAAATAGAAACTGAGCAGAGAGAAACCTGCTCAAAGCAAATATGTTAGTGAATAATGTACCTTTCTCAGATACTGTTTTTAAAAGTCTCAGTAGTGTGGGCAGCACAAATTATAATCCACGTCTTCATGGAACAAAGAGTATAAAAACATATTTGAAAGAACATAGAAAAAGGGAAAATTTCTGTCTTAATATTGGCCATAGAACTTTACCATGTTTTTTAGATAACTATTTTAACATTCAATACAGATCAAAATTCTATCATTGTTGTCAGCTCATTGATATTAAAACAAAATTGTTCAAATATTATGTTACCTGTGATCTCTATAGAATTCAGATAAAAATAAATTTGATTCTCCTACATTTACATATGTAAACTAGATCTCAAGTCGTAGTATTCTCATGCGTGTGCCCATTTCTCTGAGACATCCATTTCATTTTGCAATGATTTCTACTTTGGCTGCCAGTCTGTCCAAACCCCAAATACTGACTTTCCACTTACTCTTATGCTGTGGCTGAAAATTGGTTCTATTCCAAGAAACAGGGCTATGGTCTCCAGATGTGTGGAGTCCAGAGTCCTCCATTTGTTACTTGTAAGCACTCTTTAAAGAATAAATTCAGAAAAACTTGGACATGGAGGCCATTTCTCTTTTCTAGTCAATTCTGTACATCTTACTTCCTCGTCATAATGTTACATAAAGTTCAAGTTTTTACAGTTAAGTAAAACCATCACTCAATTCTGGTTTTAAATATGTTTTCATGGCAATGTAATTTTTTTCTTCAAAATACTCAGAGGAATTTGAAACTTTTATTATTTTTTCACAATCTTTCCTGAGTATCCATTGGAGACTGATGTTAAGATCCTCACAGATACCAAAACTAGCAGATAGTACACTGTTCTGCATAAACTCTACACATATTTCTATAGACTTTAAGTCACACTTTGATTTTTTCCAAATATTTTCTTTCCAGCATTGCTTGAATCCTAGTAGACAGATTTGCAGTCACTTTGGGCCAACTGTATTTTCCTTATGACACTCGTTTTACTAAAATTTAATCTACATGACATCAATATTGCTATAATATTTTTCTTATGATTAGCATTTTCTAATTACACATATTTCCATTCAAATTGTAAAAGAAAAAAAATGGCATTTTTTCTTGCCTTCTTAGACTAGAAGTAAATCAATCGGATGACAGAGAATTCAAGCAATTTATTAAATGAAAGATCACCTGTTTAGTTTATCTGTGGGAGCTTTTTTGTTGTTGCTGTTTATCAAAGCAGTTTTACACAACTACCTCAAGGTTACATACAAAAACCTATTGATTATATGATCTGATAGGAATACATTCTACATGAAAAACCTCCAAAAGAATGAAGTGTAAGGAAAGACAGAGAAAGCCAATAAGTATTAGGTATATTCTTTCTCTTTCTGAAACAAAGACACATTTTCTCCCTTTCAGAAATGAGAGAAAAGAGCCCATGAGCAAGAACAAATGTGCTCGGCCCTATCAAATGCAGCCTTGTTAAATTCTGTAATGTCTATATTATAAATGGAGAATTTGAAACCAAAAAAGTTCTCTAAATGCCTCCATTCATGTAGTTAATAATTGACTGAACTGGATTGGAAAGTAAAATCAGTCCCTTCAGAAAGTTCATATATGCATTCATTTACTCATTCATTAAATAAGAGAGGAAAGGCTACTAAGGAAATGACTCAACATTAATAAGTCAGTGAAAAAAAAAGACATGAAAACAACAAACTGCCACTTCTGTAATAGAAGAAATGGTATACACCGACTTTCACTTAAAATGTATGTGATAAAGTGTCTGCATAATCACGTTTGGCAAGTTACACAACTGCATGGGTGAGGGTAGATAATCTTCACCTAAGGGCATTGCACGAGGCCAGCAAAAAGAAATCATCTGTCTATAATAAGTAAAATTTGGCAAGATAAATGAATCACAGATGAAAGTGGAAGAAGCATTACAAAGAACATTTTGTGCAAACAGGACATAAAAGGAAATGAAAGATGTTTAATTTCAGTGAATAAGGGATTGCTTGTAGGCTTGATTCATAAAAGCAGGAAATTAGGTTGGCCAGGTGAACGGGAGCCATGTTACTGAAGGAAATGTAATCCCTGCTAAGGATTTTGGCATTCACTTAAAGCAAGAGGGAGCCTTAGAAGACATTTTTTTTTAAATAAAACTTGACCTAATTTGCATTTTAAATGGTTCTTTTTGTCTGTACTTTGGAAAATAAATTACATGGAATTAAGAGCTAGTTATAATAAAATAATTAGGAAGAGGTTGAAACAATGCAAACAAGAAATGATGTTTGTCTAGACTAAAAGGCAGCCCTGCAAACAGCAAAACGTGGGTCCACTCAGAGAACAAATGCAAAAGACAATTATGAGAGGACTTTGGCACCAGCAGGAAGGAGAACAAGAAATCGGAAGGAGAGTAATATTTCCTCAGAGCCCATCAGTTTGATATGGGTTCTAGTCAATGAGATAGAAAATTATTTTGTGTTTCGTGAGCTTTCATAGTACAGATAAAAATTCTTTATTGGAAAAATTGAGTTTAAACTAACTCCATGCCAACAAAAATTGTGTAGTCAGATAGGTTGTCAGATTCTCTCTCTCTCTCTCTCTCTCCCTCTCTCTCTCTCAGTCTCTCTCAGTCTCTCCCCCCTCTCTCACTGTTATGTTTTCCTTCTTATTTTTTCCAGTGCTAAAGATTGAACCCAGTGATTTTGCCCTGAACTATATGCACAGACCTTTATATTTTTGCACTAGGGTGACCGAAGTCACTAAATTGTCCAAGCAAGACTCAGCCTCCTTCAGTGCTAGAATAACAAGCATTTGCCCCGACGCCCAGCTCAGTCAGCAGATTTAGATGAACTTCATCTAAATGATAGATGAAGTATCTTTCCATAGTGATATGGATTTGAATGACAGAAATTCAATGCAAGATCTATGGTGGGAAATAACAAATGAAAACGTTAAAAAAAAAAAAAAGCATACCAAGAAGACCCGTGTGAGGAAAAAGAGGAAGGGGGAAGCATTTGGGAAATAAGCAGATAATTAGATAAAACTCACTATTGATGCTAAATGATTGCAGGCATTGTAGGGGGACTGAGTGTAATGAAACTGGAAAAAGTGTACAAAGGCGAATGTACTAGCAGCATGGCAGATTAAAAATGACAAGTTCTTTGGTGCCCCATATGTTTAGAGAAGAAGTTGAATTCTCCTTTTTTTTAAAATTTTATTTTGAGCAGGGGTAAATGACTTACTAAGTAGGTAAACTATTTGGGATGTTGCATTCTAAAACTGCTACTGTTTGACTATTTAAGCCTTTCTAGCCTACATCATGGCTAGTGGGATGCCTGAGCCTTCTCATAAGAAGTTGCTGTTTTGCTGGGAGAAGGGAACAGACTTGGCCTTCCAGCTATTCTGTCATGGAACAAAGCACATGAATAAAGACATGTTAGGCAATTACTCACCCCAGCCCAGCAAAATGACATTAATCTACCCAAGTCAATTCCATGTAAATCAGAAAACAATAGGCCAGATAAACCCTGAGTAAATTTGTGACTCAAAAATGACAATATGTAGCCAAACAGGGGTTGATTCAATCTCTGAGCTTTGATATAGTTTTTTTTTTAGGAAAGTAATAAACAAGCATAGATTATTTTAGAGTAAGGTTAACAAAAACCTATAGCATCTACAATTGACCTTGATATCTACTGCTAGGTGGAAGACCCAAGGGCCCGAAGTAGAATCTTACTGATCCAGTAGAAAATAACGTCCTTTGCTGCATACAAGTCTGGACTCAGCTGTGGGTAATACCAAGTCAAATGCTCAATGTGACTGCACCAGTCAACGTTCATTGCCAACTTACCAACATTAAGAGACTCTTAGAGAGGTGGATTGATAGATCATAGGGAACTGGCATTTATCACAAGATTATTCCACTAGTGCTCACAGCTGAACATGCTGTTGGGATAAAGAGCCCCATGGCGAAGGTTGGTCAGTAGACATGGGCCTTTGCAGGGTGTGTTTTTGGTTGGAGGTCTTTCCTTCTGCTGAGCTTCTCGCTGAAACGAAGGGGACAGCTTCACTCTCCTCTGTCCTTCTGCCCTGATGACTGTGCCTTACAGCCTGCTGATGTAACTGAAATCTCTGAAGCTGCGAGCGACATGAGCTGTTTGCTTTTTATAACGTGGGTATTTTGTACCAGCAATGGGAAAAGGAATGTCGTGTCCACGGATCTCTTTCTTTTGACTGTGGTGAAGTAAAAATAAAAATGCATAAAGATTAATTTAGTACAACTTTTTGAATTCGAGCAGAATTTAAGGGAAATGTCAGGAACCACAGAATTGCTGAGTTAAAACATAAAATACATCGCTTTGCCCAGTTTCTCCGAAGTGGGGTTACTGTTAAAGCAGGCACGTCCTGTCTGTGGCCGGTGTATGCTTTGCTTTGCTGCTTTGTTTTGTCCACCTTTATGAATAAAGGGAAGTCTTTTGGGCCAAATATAGGACACATAATACACTTAATGTGCATATATAAACACTTGTATTTTCTTTTTAAAAAATGTTCATTAAAACATTTTAAAAACCCAGGGCCCAAATTGGTGAGCCACAGGTTGGATGTTCCACATCCAGATCACTGTAAGGAATGCAGGTGAGTTTCGACGATTCAAGACTATTGAATATAAGAACTTTTGTTTAAACGTCAGAACAATTTAAGGATAAGAGGGAAATTTAGTATATTAAGACCTGGACATTCTCTCAAACAAACTAAAACTTCTGAAGAAACTTAAAATTATTGCTCACAGCATGGTGACAGAGAGAGAAAGTGCAAATAGAGAAGGTTTTATCTTGGAGAGGAAAACAAAAGGAGTGAGAGATCTTATAGTAGACAGAATCAAAATTTGATGTGTTAATAAGTATCCCATCAACTTTGATCATAAAGAAGAACTTGGATTTTCATACTTCCATAGGCAGGAAGCAGAAGTTAGACATTTGGCATTTGTCAAAGCCATGAGACTTCTCATTCAAGTCGTAAAGAGGAGTAAAAATTAATGCCTTTGCTTATTAACAATATACCAGTTTTCTTTCATCAATTATAATAAATAAATCATGAGAACGCCACATGTTAATGTAAATGAATTGAGTGCCACAAACAGGAAGTACATGAGAACGACTCTCCTTCTCCTTGGTTTCCTGTAAATGTGAAACTACTCTAAAATGTTTTATAATTCAAATTAATTTATCATTAATATTTAATTTAAAAAGGAATTCAGATAATTAACTTTCCTGTCAAAATAGAAATATGGCTAGAAACATCAAGGAGAAAAATAATTGAGAATTAAGATAAGTACAGTAGAAGAAAAAGACAAAAGAAGTGAGTTGCGTTCAAACATAGAAAGACATATAAAAAACTATTATGAACATATTTCTTTTAAAATAAAAATCTATGGTAAAATTTGAAGAGCACATTTAGAAATAAGTTGTCAAATACTTTGAATTGTTTGGCAGGCAATTGATTACTAGAGTAGACTGTTTATATTGTAACATTATTTATAAATACAACAAAAATTCTATTTTTGAAGATGAAAATCTTGTTCTGTATTCCAGACTGGTCCTGAGCCCACGATGTAGCCCAGGATGGCCAACAACTCATGGCATTTCTCCTGAAGCTGACTCCCCAGGGCTGAGATTACTGGCCTGCAGCACCATGCCAACCTATTATGTGATGCTAGAGGATCAAGCTGGGTCCACACGCCGCCTAGGCCAGTGCTGTCCTCACGGAGCTGTGCTCCTAGCCCTGCTGTCTACCTTAGCACAAGAACAGAATGCCAAAAAGCAAATTTCTTATCTTTCTATATTTTAACTAATTATGGTAAAATATACATATATTGTGTCATTTTCATTGCAAATGAGTATCTAAGAACAGCACACATGTTTAAATATCCGAATATTATACAAGGTTGAGAATATATAGTTTATATTGCCTTGTTAAAAAATTAATAGTCTTATTTCTACCTTAGAGGCATTGTATGTGCCTGTTTTCACAGTATTTGTAGGAAATATATCACCTTCTGGATTTGGTAAAAAAAAATAGTAGCAAAAGAAAATATGAAAAACATCAATGGCATATAGTAATCAAGGAATACATTTCAGTATGTTAAGTCAGGGTCATATATAGAGATGATGGAGTTTACTGATTTGCATGACTTGTTTTTTTTATATTTTTGTACATGTGTGCATATATATATATATATATATATATATATATATATATATATATTTGAGACAGATTCTCACTCCAGTCCAGGCAGATCCTGAACGCAGTATTCACTATGTATCCCAGGCTGGTGTAGAACTTCTGGCAATCCTCCTGCCTCACCTGCTGAGTGCTGGGGTTATATGTGTGTGCCATCAACTCGGATTATTTTGGTGCATGGGAAAATCTTGGTCCTTCCTCTTTTTGAGAAGAATTTTAATTACTGAGCTATAGCCCCCAGCCCGTTCTCATTTCATATTCAATATTTACACATAAGGTAAATATTACATAATAAGATAACATTCTTTTAATTAAAATGTCAATATTTTTGAGAATTCAAATGCTCATTATTCTTATATAATTTTGTGTGATTAAATAATAATCTGAAGAAATAAACTGTAGAGCATTTATAGGTTAGAATTTTTTTAAAAATGAACAGTGATATGCTTCCCACTATATAATAATTGCATATAGGGAACCAATTTTTGTGTTTCTGATTGGTTCAGATAGGAAGGGAAGGAAAATTTTATTTTTAGTTGAATGCTCTTTAATTATGAAACCAATAGTTACACTACTTACATACGTAGATTGCATTTGAATTAAATTGCTCTCACATTAAAATGGATGCATTTCAATAACCATTGATTAAGAAACTTGTTTTATACCTATTTTGGGTGCAATCCCTTGTAAGAAGCATATTATTTCTGCATCTGGAAAATTCAAAATGAAATACACAAGAGAAAATTTTCAAAAATTTGAGAGCAAACTTTCAAAGTTGATGTGATATTTATAGAAGCAATCCTTACAAAGTGCAACTTAAAGATGTAATATTTCTACCAACACGGGCAATGTCTTAGAGATGAATATACATGGGAAACCTCACTGACATAATTAGCAGATAGTTGATGATAAGACAATTAAATAAAAGGTCATTTGCCTTATTTCTGAACAAAATATGCCATCCCTGTTAGTCTAATAGTTGCTGAAATAATTAGGTTTATAAATGTGTCTGCTCTTAGTGAAAACCAGTAACTTTCATAATAGAATGCCTTGGCTGAACCTGATGTACGCAAATGTAACACCTAGTGCTATGGATGCACTTTAAACTGATACATTGTCACTTCAAATTACTTTGCATTGACATCTGTGGTTATTTAGTATTACAAGTTAATTTGGCTGACTTCCAGAACAAATAAACAAGCACAAAACTGTCTCAATGCATTTATTGTGCTTGAATGATTGAAGGGCTTTCTGTGTTGGTGTGGCTTTAATGTTCCAGAATAATTTCATCTAACAGCAGGAGGCAGCTAGATTTCCAAACAAACTGTTCTTTTATTGTAAATTATACAAAATCTACATGAAAAGGATATTTGGTTTTAATTACAATAATAATCATAGTAAATGACTAACTCATCTTATAAAATTTTTAGAGATAGCATAATAGCAATAATAAATGTAACAGTAAATTACAAATGATAATATTTATAGAAAAATGAAAATAATTAATGGAAAACTGTAAGAATGTTGAACTGCTGGAAGTAATCATCATTGAGTGAATGTGAGAGCAAAGCTAATGAAAACTGCAGAACAATAATGCAATCCTAAAACAGTAATTTTATTTTGGAAGGCAAATAATGTTCTCCATGAAAATTTAAAAACTCAATATCGTCTATAAAACACAGGGAAAGTTAATATTCACTGATTATATGGGTATGTTGTGTTTCCTATTAGAAATTATTATTATAGCAATCACCCCTACATAGACCTCTCTATCACAAAGTACCTTGTGTAACTCTCTAACCTAGTGTCGCCTTGCTCCTGGGGCACTGAATTGCCTCTTCTGCATGTCAACTCTGTGAAATCTCATAAATCCCTTGCTTTAATTTATACATATGAATTTATGTATCTTTTCCTATTTTCGCAGTTAATAGACAAAATATACTACTTCCATAAACTGTGGCTTAGTCATCTAGACTATGTCAGCAAGGCTGTACTATGGCACCAACTTTATTTAGCCAACCATCAGTCTAAAAGATAGTATAAATACATATTTTAGATATGACTACCATTTATATCCATGTAATAAATAGGCTGTCCTCTACAATGTGGATGGATCTCATCTAAATTGTTGACGGTTCTAGAAGCAAAAGCTAACGTTTTCCAAAAACAGCTATTCTTCCTGACAACCATTACGTGGCTAAGTTTCAAGAGATGGATTTCAGACTAAATGGTCATCTTCAACTCTTGTCTCAGTTTATATCCTGCCAGCCTATTTTATACAAGTTGCACTTTCAAATCTCATAATCAATTCTAAAGCCAATGCCTTAAATCTGTGTGTGTGTGTGTGTGCATGTGCATGTGCATGTGTGTATTTATGAGTGTGTACCTCACCTCCTATTAGAATACTTTCTCAAGAAAATGTTGCCCCAGGTGCATGTCAATTAGAATCTCTTAGGATTTCCTGACCTTACACCCTAACCTAAGCTCTCCATTACAGTGATACCAGAGAACAGTAGATGTACTTTTACTACACTAAATGTTGTAGGATAAGTGTTATATCTTGTGAAACCTATATAAGTGGAAGAAACTGAATCTATAAAGTTTTATAATCTAATGAGCTGTCAAGAGGATCTAATTGTCCCATTTTTCCTTCAGAGTTTTCACAATTGTACCAGCAAAAAAAAAAAAAAAAAAAAAATTCTTGAAATATATCTCTTATCTTCCTTATTTCAATCACGAAAGCTTTATTAGACTATGAATATTAAAGTCTGCAGACACGTATGTTTGGGAGGTGGAATAATATGTACTCTTTTAAATGAGCCATATAAGATTAATGTTTCACAGCTACTTTTTATAATTGTTGTCATCAATATATGACTAGGAGGACTAACTAGGATTAAAAATAGAACACTTTAATGTCATAAGTTATGGGATTTTTCACCATAAGAAAGCAATTACTACCTCATCGCTATGGTTTGTATCTGGAATGTTCCCCTAAAGCCTTGTGTTTGGAAGGTGATTCAGTCATGGCAGTTAATCCATTGAGTCCCCAAGCTGTGAAGAGGCGGGGCCTGGTTAGAAGGGGCAGTTCACAGGCCCAGGGCCCGGAAGAGTGTAGGCTTGCTCTGCTCTTCTTCCGACTCCATCTTCCTGTTTGCCCATGCTGTGAGTAGTTTCTCTCTAGTGAGGCCTCTGCCATGGCTATCACTATTGCTAGGTATCTATTAGTGGAATGAAAATTCCTTAAAACATTGAGTTAAGATAAACCTTTCCTCCGTCACATGGCGGGTGTTGACATTGAGTCTTAGCAACAGAAAAGTAACTAAGAAACTCATAATATATATTTTATTGTTATTATGGATCACCGATCCTGGGATATACACTGATCTTTACCCGAGTCTAGTCAGATAGAAACGTTCCATGTTCAAGTAAATTCAAACCGAACTTCAGTATATGATTGTGTATAAGTAGGTTTGCATAGATATCAGTTCTGCAAGAAGTGTAAGTTTTCAAAACATTAGCATATTGAGTTAAATTTCTAACTCAAATAACAACAAATACGTAATGACAAACATATCAACAAACTTAACAAATAAATCAGAAAAATAAACACTTCCAATATATAAAAAAGAATATCATGAATGTGCATATAAAAATAATGAATATCCAAATCTACCAAAACCTAATGGAATTGTAATTTGAATGCTATCTCAATGTCAGTATTTTCTGTCACCTATAAGATTCATTATCATGTATACTGTATAGGTATACATGTAGGTATGTGTTTCTATACCCTGTTTATG
This sequence comes from Ctenodactylus gundi, assembly GCA_004027205.1. NCBI lineage: Eukaryota > Metazoa > Chordata > Mammalia > Rodentia > Ctenodactylidae > Ctenodactylus > Ctenodactylus gundi. The sequence goes on along the minus strand of PVKB01002764.1, from coordinate 69,548 downwards.
ATAATATGTATATAACAAAAGAAACATCATTCTCGTGTTCTCTAAACATGCATATGTATGTATTTTTAAACTAAGCATCCAAATCTATAGACTGAATAAAACAGGTTGCATCCTTTTACAGGGGTGAACATCCTTTAATTGCCTCAAAAAGAACCTGAAACTTGCTATGTGACTTTGAGGGAGTTCTTATGTCCTTTACTATAAGGCAAATCTTTCTGAAAATAAAATTTTAGAAATTCTTCGGAAAACTTGTGGGACCCTGACTAGGCCTGGGGTGGCTGTAGGTAGCAGTGGCTCACACCCTGATAATATCCATGCTAGAGACGAGAAGTGGGGCCACTCCCTCAACCCAGATTTAGGATGAGCCGCAGCTCAGGTTTCGTCATACCCAAATTCCTAATGTTCCCCTACTTCTACACCCTTACCAGAAATCACAATGTCAAGTTTTGAAAGATGTACCATACAAAGTAGGCTGCTTTCAAACTCCAAATTTCCCTTAATCAGTGAATGACCCTTGCCCTGTTACCTGGTGGACCCACCCCTCTTAAACTGCTTATAAGCCTGGCCCTCACCTCCAATAAACAAACTGTTAACACTGATTCAGCCTCTTGGATGTGATTCCTTTGTACTCACACCACTGGAGAACCTATCCCCCCATACTTAACTGGTTCCTAACTGGTGGCCAAGAACCCCTGGTCCCTAACAAAAACTATCTAGATTAGGAGTACAGTTGAGCATCTAGCTTCATAGTATATCTACTATTGAAATGAGATCATTGATTAAGGATTTTAATTCTGAGTTAGGATGGGGACATTTGGAAAAAGCCTAATTAAGCTGGAAGCCTGGAGCACCTAAATTTTAATAACTCTTCATTATCCTTGGAGATAATCTTTTTTCCCCACACAATGGAAGTGGTCACTCTAGCCCCAAAGAAGCAGTCGGTTTGCTTTCAATAGAGGTGGTTTTTTTACCCTTATATAACAGGATTAATCCTGTTCCCCTAGAAGAATGGTAATGACAACTGGACAGCTGCTGTGCAAGCCAGTGGAGGAAACCGTATTAACAGTCTCTGTGTGGAGCAATGCCAGTTTCCCTCAGGACTCCCTTCTAAACCCACCTTTGCTTCTCCAAATCTAACCAGACACAAATCCCAGTCGACTCCTAATACTAAAGGACTAAGTGTGATCGGTAAGAGAGTGCTTTAGATTTCCAATTTCTACTTTAATTTTCGAATATACACAGCCAGAAATCCAGGGAACGCAAGTAGTAGACCCTTATCATGTAGGGCACGAGTGACAGGATTGTACAGCATTCCATAGAAATAGGTTAAATTTATTAACATAGACTCACAGAGCACATACTCTCTACTGAACGCTATGGCCTAGAGCAGTCAAAAGGCTTCAAAGTTTGTTTAGTTTTGGGTGAATGTGTCGCCAAAAGATGCCCCACAGTGAAAGCAGTTACAAGTGCCAAGCCTGCTTTGATTTAAAATAGAGGAACAGACTCAAAGGCAGGAGTGGATCAGAATGTAAGTGAATCGTAATTTAGAGTGAATTACTTATTTAAGTCCTACTCAACCAAGCTGGAAGGATCTGTGTCACCTTTCATCATGACTGTGAACAGTGAATTTGTGATGTGGAGAAAAGCATCTGTGAGGGTTCTGTAATTGGTATTCCCCGTAGGTTAGATCTTACAGTGAAAATGATAATGACTGGACACAAAAGGATTAATGAGACCAGCTAGCATCAGGCAACATTAAAAACACAAGCTTCATATGGCTTCTGTAATCCTTAGCAGAAATGAAATCAAAATAGACTGACTCACTTGGGAACATGACTGACTAGTTGTCTTGTTGTTGGGACAGAATACCCAACATCCACAATTTGAGAGAGGGAATATTTGTTTTAGCTGATAGTTTCTAAAGGTCTAACACAGTCCACTCATGGGAGGTTGGAAACAGTGGACGTTCATAGCAGAGAAGAGCTGGAAGAGAGCTCTTCATGGTATGACATAAGAGAAGACTCAGTTGTAGAGGAAGGATGGAGACAGCCTACCCCTTCAAGGTCGAACCCCAGTGTTCTGCCCCCTTTGACCAGTTTCCACCTTTCAACAGCACAGCGAGTATTTAGATAATCTACAACATCCAATTATACAAGGCTTTTTGGGACCTTTGTGATGGAAATGAAAACTACTTGACTTTGATATTCCTAAAAGTGATAGATCTTCTAGAATTGAAAGTGAAAAAAGAAGTCTACTAAATTTGTTTTTGATCTGTATATGTTAAAAAGATGTATGTCAATTGATTAAAATATTTCAGTTAATAATAATATCATGGATACAGCCCTTCAATAAAGTCTTGTCTTGATCCAGTTTGTAGACAAAAATAAAAACAAATAAACAAACAACAATGACAACAACAACAACAAAAAAAAACCCTTAAAAGATACCAGGTGCTGTTTTCTCATGAAAAGATGTCAGTGTACTTCAGAAATTTGGAATGATACTTTTACTTCCAGTCTTCTCACTAAGGACATACTCTCTTAGCGATTAACAATACTGGAGAAAAGAAACTATCAAATATTTCAGGAACTATTTCACCCTTGCCTCAACTGGACCCTAATCCCACATATGTTATCATAATTCATCTGAGTGGCGGTTATTGGAGATCAGATGACCAATAGATTTTAACGTGAGATTTATCTTCAATTGTACCAGTGAATACCTATGGTTAATTCCTCAGTTCTGAAATAGGTAACAGGAATAAAAAATATTCAGAACTTTTCTGAATTATGAGGTAAATATATGGTGCAAAAGACAAAGTGGAAGGCTCTAGAAATGCCTCTACAAAAGAACAACAACAACAAAAATATCTACTCCGCTTCCTCAGAAGAATCTCAGAGACTGTCATCACCATTAGGATCCTGAATGTCACAAGGGTGACAATTCCTGTCAATTCTATATTCATCACCCTTATATGGCTTTTGCAAAACACAAATGGATCTTGAAGAATAACAGTAGATTACTGTAAATTTACCAAGGGGGTAATATCAATCGATGTTGTGGGGCCAGATCTGATTCCTTTGTCAAGTAAATCATCCCATCCCCTAGCATCTGTTATCCAGATATTGATCAGGCAAATGCCTCCTGCCCCTTTTCTGTCAATAAGAAGAATCATAAGTAGTTTGCTTTCAGTTGCCATGCCAGAGATAAACAATCATGGTCCTCTTTCAGGAGTTTGTCAACTCTCTAGCTCTATGCCTCTGTTTTATTTATGGAAATCTTTACCATTTTCCCCATCCACAAACAATGGTACTGCCCATTGTATCAGATACTCTGGTTAGAATGGGAGCAAGGAGTACTAGCCTAGGTGACTCACTGAGAAAATTTTCATGTCAAAGAATGGAAATATTAATTTGAAAAATCATTATTCCTTAGTGATAGTTCTAGGAGTTGATGATTGTGTGACATGTATTTATGTCCCTTCTAAATTGAAATGGAATCTGTTACATATGACCCCATCTGCAACTCAAAGTGAAATACAATGCCTACTGAGATTCTGGAGGTTTAGAGTCAACATCTCTTATTTGAATATAGTATTCTGGGACAACTGTTGACTGATTCAAAGGTCGTGAGATTTTTGCTGCTGCTGTTGTTGTTTGTTTTATTTTATTTCATTTTCTTATGTTATGTTGTATTTGAGATAAGGTCTCCATGTGTTACCAAGGCTGTTCTATAACTTATCATTCTCTCTTGTGACTTTTAAACTACCGAACTCAACTAAGTGCCACAACTGTTTATACAGCTCTGAACAGAAAAAGCTCTATCTATAGCAGGCCCAATACGGTGTGCAAGTTGATTAGTCGCTTGAGACACGTGATCCAGCCAGTGCAAGGGGGCTTTGGTAATCAACAGTGTATGGAGATTTGTATAGTAGAGCTTTCAGCAAACCCAGATGAACAAATCATACTTCAGGCCCTTGGGATTTTAGGGCAAAGGTCTGCTGTACTCACACAGAATCACTCTACCTCCAAGAAAATTGTGTGTTGTTCTTGCTATTGGATGTTAGTAGACTCCGAGTGCTCACCAAATGACAAAAAGCGCAATTCAATCTAATGTCCCCATAATGAACTGCTGCTGTCTGATCCACAGTATAGCATTTGTCCCCCCAGCAGCATTCCATTATCAATCAAAAGTGTTAATGAGTTGGATGAGGCCCCAGTAGGTTGAGAAGACAGAAGTCAATTCTATGAAGTAAGTGTCAAAATGCCATTTGTTACCATTTCTTCTAAATTATCTTCTAGTCCACTGTTACAGCCTCTGGGTGAATTTTCTACCTTCAATTGACAGATTAACAGAGATTAAAATTGTCATACATTGTTTCCTCCCTCATTCCCTTATGTAACATTAAGTATTTTGAGTTTGTTTCACACAGTTACCTTATAGAATATAAGTAGGGGGCTAAACATCATCAAGGGCTTTATCTCTTGTTCTAGAAATGAGTGTTATTGTGTCTGTAGTAGTACTTCAAATAATTGTATCATTTTAGGCAAACTTGGCTTACAAAACGTTATGCAAAATATAAGAACAATCCAAAAATTGACAGCAAAAAGTTTTTAGTAATAATTGTATCAGTGATTTGGCTGTGACAAACTCTGCAGTTTTTCTGAGATGTAGAAGAACATAATTGCTAAACTGTTGACAGGAGGATCTGAAAATTCCTCTGTGAATGGTCAAAACGGATACACATGTCCTGCATAAATTCTCATGAAAGAGTGACCTAAGGAAAAGAAGATTTTAATAATCAAGTGAAAAAGATGAACTAACCTTTGGAGAACAGACAGCATCTTGTCAAACCAACTCTGTCATTGTTGAACAAGCACATGCACAAGAGGCTATGGTGGCAGGGCTAAGGTTGCACTAGGGTCAGAGACTACAGTTCTATTCACCCGGCCAGAACGGCCTCATCAACTCTTGAGTGTTCAATCTGCCATAAGTAGAACTAGCACTAGGTCTCTGATGTAGCATCATTACCAACAGTGAGCAGACAGCTCCTAATGACAGGTTGATTACAGTGTACAGCTTCCATTTATGAGAGTGGCAACACTTTGTTCCAAATGGAATAGATATTTATTTTGTATGTACTGCCAAATGTTCTGCCAAAATTGTCATCTGTAGATTTGCAGAATGTCACATCCACATTCATGGTTTGCTAAAGTGTTTCTTCTAATCAGGAGCTCTATGACAAATCTCAAGTGGCAATGCACCCAGGCTCATGCAAATCACTTGTATTACCATTCTCCTTAGCATCCTGAAGCAGGTTTTGTGAGAAAACAATGAAATTTTAAATACTTTTTAAATACTCAGTCACAATGGATTCAGGAAGCGATATCTGAAATACTGTGGACTGATTCTCCAGAAGTCTGTATTCCTGCTGAATTGTATGTAATATGTGGTGGTATTTCTCCCACTTTCAGGATTTTTGAACCCAGTAATTAAGAGTTGAATCACTTGCACAGTTTTACTATCAAGGCATGCAACTTTATTCTCTGCTGGCCAGTGGTTGCATTTTCAAGAACAATGTTTTCACTTAAAAAGATCCAGTGGACACATTAAACTGTAACCCAAGGTTGTCCTCTTGCTACATTTGGCCACTTATGCTTCTGAATTAACTGACTGAAATGGAAGCTACTGTGATGACGCGTAGGATTGAAACTCACCACCAAGTGGAAAATGAACTACTACTCCAGAATGAAGGGAAGAGTGTGGGGAACATAGTCCATCTTTTGGATGTCTCTTGGGATCACCATGCCCTGTGATTAATGTAGTGGAAAACTACAATCCTCTAACCCAGACAGGACTATGAGTGACTCAAGGTCTTCATAAGTGTAGATGTGTTTCATCCCATCTGATAAAGGACCACGACTGGTGCAGGTGTTCCATGAAGGCAAAATGCATGTAAAACATATAACAGCAGAAGTTAGTTAAAATAGCAACTTACCCCATGTACAAAAATAAAGACCATAGTTGTTATGCAAATACATTGCCACAGCCAAAATAATTGTTTTATTTCATTTATTAGTCCCTTAATGTTCACCATAAGACATATCTGACTTTATTGTAATATATGAGCAAATGCGTAAATATTATCCAGAATTTTTATCTCTGCTCTGGAAAAGGTGGCAACCTTTTTTTTTTTTTTTTCAGGTGTACTCATGGAATGCTAATCTATTTAGGCAGCGTTACAAACTTGTAGCGGTTTCAGTTTTGTGTATGACCATTTGTGGGTGCCAGATTGATGAGAGTGAGATTTGTGGTTGCCAATTTGATTTGTCAAGTTAAGTAGTCTGTGGAGTGCTCAGATCTTTGGTTCAGGATTATTATAGGTCTCTATGTGAAAATGATTTTGAATGAATTTGTCATATGAATTGGTAGTCAGTAGAAAAAAAGTGTTTGTGATGTAGGCAGTCCTTATACAATAATTTAAATTCTGAATAGATTAAAAATGCTGGCCCCTGTCTGAATAAGAAACACTTTCTCCTGCCCGTCTGCTTTTGGTCTATGACATTGTTTGCTTTTCCTGCCTTTGAATTTAAGCTAAGAATTGCCTTTTTCTTGTCCTGTAGCTGCCTGGACTTAACGCTAGAAAAATATCCCTCCTTCCCCTGTGTCTGTCTCTTCTTTTGGTATCTGGGATTTGCCATTTTCTACAATCATTTAAGCCGGTTTCTTATAGTATTTCGCATTTAAAATTTTATATATCTATCTGTCTATCTATCTTACATAGTTTATATTTTTCTGCACAACTATTGCTAATAAAGCGAGTTTCAAAATTTCAAATACTTTTTCCTTCCTTGTCATCATGTGTGTACATATCTATATCTATATCTATCTATATATTATTGAAATAATATAGCATGAAGCACACAAATGAAGTTTCTCAGAGAAAATGAATATTTTTTGTAGCTAGACCAAATATTTGGAAAAATCATGACAAGGAAAGAAAATGAAGTCGACCTTTTGGATGTGCTAGTACTAAACAATCCTGCAAATCAAGGCCCAATTTAGATGCACAGTAGAAGGAAATTCAAACGTAGGAGTTTTCACACAGAGACACCATAAAGACAGACTGAGTAGGCACAACCAACAGGTGATTGCTGAAGAGGATCCCAGACACAATCCAGGATGATATCAGACACAGACAGAAAACATAATAAGAAACTGAACACACACACAACAGAGTATATGACATTCGAACAATCACAAAGACGAGATAGGAGGTCATACAAGGAGATCAAATTAGAGGAGACGATAGCTGATTTTTTAAATGAAAAGAAATGAATGCACACATGCAAGAAACTGATTGCATTGCTACTTATTTATTGCCTGGTCAGAATCCCCAACTTCCACAACTTTAGGCAGGAAAGATTTATTTATCTCACCGCTTTAGAAGGTCTCAGTTCATTTATGAGCAGTTGGCAGTGGTGGAAGCACACGGTGGTGGGGCCAGAGCCAGATAAAAGCTCCCCGTGGCATGGCAGAACACAGCCAAGTCAAAGAGGAAAAGAAGAACCAGCACACACTCCCCCTGGTCAAGCCTCAAGCACCTGCCCCTTCCAACCAGGCCCCTACCAGCATTACACAGTATCCACAGGCACCGGAGGCATTTGGGGTACACTCCAGATCCAAACCACCCCACTAATGTATGTGTCAGTTCACAATGAAGTAAGTGTGAAACAAAATTAAAAAAAAAATAAACCAAGGATAAAGCAAGTTAGTACAAAATAGAATACTATAAAGTCAAAGACGTTTCATAAGAAAAAAATGGAACAAGGCCTACGCTAGCAAGCCCAGGTACAAAGAAAAACAAAATGGCGGAGTGTTGAAAAAAGACCACCAGTAATAAGGGCAAAATGAATACAGAGAAAATCAGAGACAGAAGGGAGGACTGGGACCACAATGGATATTATTTTAAGAAGTATGTTTGCAGCCATAGTTAAAACATCTTCTGGTGGGATATACAAGAAAGTAGAGAAACATAATTTGTTAAATAGTAAGGATGTGTTGGAAAATGTATGAAATTTGACTATAGAAAAGAAAAACCAGGACATAGCTTTAAAGAGTTCACATTTATTGTGTATTCTCGGGGTTTTTAGTGTGTGTGTGTGTGTGTGTGTGTGTGTGTGTGTGTGTGCGTGTGTGTGTGTGCGTGTACATGTAAAATAGTTAATGTTATATTTCAAGAAGACACATAATAGCTAGTTTTATAACTTATTGTTTGAACCACTTAGAGAACTTTAAGAAGCAGTTTGTTTTTCATTGCCCAGATAAATTACATAGGAGACAAAGTTTGGTATAGAGGTCCTCTTCAAAGGATCAAGGACAAATATAAAATATTATCTAACCGAGAAAATGCATACAATTATTTTCTCTGTACACACCTGAAATCTCAATTTTAACTTACACTGAATTCTTGAAAAAAAAAAAAAACATACAATATAATTGCAGTATGGATATTCAAATTCTCAACCATTTAACATTTCCAATGGGAAAAAAAAAAAAAAAAAACATCTTGTGCTGATTAAGTGTTATGCAAATTCAGCTAGAACCAGCAACCATAGGGTACTGGAAGTAGAAAAGGCTCAGACACTGCCAGCGATTTTTGCCCCTTATTTGGACCTGTGGGAGCTGCAAGGCTTCTCTTCCTGTGTGGATTCCGTTTCCAAGTTTTGCATTATGTTCCCAGTGTCTTAGCCAAGACTCGCTTCTAGGAGCTGCAGCTCTGAAGCTGCCCAAGGCCCACCTGGGAAAGAGTTGTGGGCTTTTCTCAGGGCTCTGCTGCTGCCTTAAAATCACCAATGCCATTAGGAGAAAGATTCTTGTATATCATTTTGCACTGGACCCCACCAAGCGGATCACTCATCTTGGCTTCAGACACAGAACAAAAGTCAAATAATGTAGTGTACCTTTGTGAATATATGCTAAAGAGAGAGGGACAGAGAGAGAGAGAGAGAGAGAGAGAGAGAGAGAGAGAGAGAGCGCAAAGGGTTGATTGAACTCAGTTTTTCAAGACTGGTTTATAGAGAAGAAGAATTTTATGATTTTGTTTATTTTTATTAAACATGTTAAGTATCAGTATTAAGAATTCTTGGAAAATAATAAATAGAGAAATCGAGGTTGTAACTACAAAGGGAGAAATGTTCTGAAAATCCAAATTGACACTGAATGACAAGAAACTTTAAAAAATTAGCAAAAGTCTGCATAAAAATAAGACAGCAAAAAAAAAAAACCCAGAGTATAAAAAATATGGTAAATATGATGAGTGGAGTGCCTATTAAACAACTTCTCCCATTAAGTAGTAAATTTGTGAATTAAAATAAAATGTAAACAGATGAGTTTTGATATTTCCACATAATTAAGCCTTTTTCTTTCTTTCTGCTTTGTTATTATTAATATATATTTTTTCACTTGGAGACAGATTAAAACTGCTCTTTTACGCAGGCTGACCTGCAGCTCCTGGGCTCATGCAATCCTCCTGCCTCACCCTCTTGAGTAGCTCTTTTTGTAGCTTGGGTCGACACAAAACAATATTTAATTTTGGGAAGACAGTTACTAATTTTGTGTTATTCACGTAGAAAAAAAAGCACAATGCATTTTGTGATAAATCTTAACATGATTCATTCCAAATGTTGTGGTAAACCTGATATATTCATTTCAAACTGATTTCTAAACTTTGAGTGATAAATATACATGGAATTAAAATACCATCATGTTGTATATTTTGATATAAACTGATTTTCTTCTCTCATTAAGAATTACAAAGGAATTTTTTATTAATACATATTGAAGTAGTTAGAAGAGATACTGAACTATGGAGGTATCCTATATTATTTTGCAAAGATATTACCTGAAATTCCCCAATCAGTTATATGTTAGTAAAATGAATAGTACTGTACCAGGAGATCTTTTTAACATAAAAAATCAATGATCCACCCACTGTATAATTTAAAGATTTAAAAATGTTTTCTAGGAAGAAGTATGATTGCTTTCCTCTTTTATTTTAGCTTTTTTGAGATAATTTTCTTCAAAATCAGTGGTCAGTAATAAGTTGAGGGCTTCTTTTACTGAATTCCACCTACATTTTAATAAATAGACTTCTATCCATTGTTCCAGCTTTCTGAGACGACATGGCTGCCCTTGTCCCATTGATTGGTCCCATTAACCTATTTTAAAATCGCAAGATGCCCAAATGACTTTGCAAAAAAAAAAAAATACTAAATAAAAACACTGATATTCAGTGTTTACCTTTTCAAAATGAACCCATCAATCATAGCTTATGTGAGAATCTACTAGATTAAATACTGCGAACAATGCTGTATATTTGGTATGTTTTGTTTTGGTTAAAAGATATTTCTTTGTAGAATAGAAAGGCAGTAGGGCATTGGTAGTTTACACTCCTGTATGAACATTGTTTGAGGAATTGATGAATATAACATACAGACAAAAACAAATTAGTGCTGGCAAGAACCAAGAATGCCACCTGACTTTTTATATGCTTGTATAAATTGCATAATGTGTTAATCAGAGTAAATATTACTATCTTCTCAAATGTTCATCCTTTCTTTTCTGTTAAAAATAATTCAAAGATCTGTCTATCTTGTTATAAAAAGTCTTCCTTCTTACTAGATGGGCCCCAGCATGTTGAGTGTCACTGCTGTGTGGACTCATTATGAATAAGTTAGCAACAGCATGATCTACAAAAAATGAAAAAAAAAATGTTACACATTTTAAAGAAGGAATGCCAATGAACTAGCAAAATAAACTCATTTATTTTCATTTAAATTAATAGAAGCCATTGTGGTCATGTTTTCTAAAATATCCCTAGAGAGATTCCCAAGACAAGCAGTAAAAGAGAAAAAAAAATGTGAAAATGGGCCTTGAATGAAAAGAATGAAGCAACTGATATCCATCATTGAAAATATTCAAGTAAAAGTTTACAAAGTAGCCTCAAACATTTGGCACAAGATTAAACTATGAAACAACAGAGATCACTCCATTGAAGTCAGGCATAGCAGAGGAAGAGAGGACATATTTCTTGAACTGAGTTATTAATACACACATATATAAAGAGCAAGTAATAGGAGAACACCATAACAAGTATAGATGGAAAGCTTTTCAAATATAGGAATTATTATTTCTGATAAAACTGTATTCCTTTAAAGAAATAAAAATCTAACTTTCCATTGAAGTAAGCAGAGCATAAGGTATAGGTTACATTTATGTTACATACATGTATAATACATATATAATAGAGAACTATGGATTCCTTCACATGTTTGACTCATATTGGCAAGGTGGAAATGCAACTATGGACCACATAATGAGTTTAGTTGATGCTAGACCATTATAAGGCTAGTGTTTCTGTGAGGTCATAGCAGAGGTGACAACTCGTGTCACCTGGTTGCATTACAGATGTTGACCTAATGTCACAGAGCACTATATAATTCTCTGTGTGTGGTGTTGTTAGTGTAAAAAATATCTATTGCTTTGCCAGCCATATAAATGTGCAAACATATGATAAGGAGAAATACATAATACCTATTAATAATAATAAGCAACCATGTTACTGGTTTATGAGTTTACTATACTATAATATACTATACTTTTCATCATTATTTTAGAGTGTACTCCTGCTTATAAACAAAACTTGCTGTAAAAATAATAGGCCATCTACCCGTCTTTATTAGGATATATATATATATATATATATATATATATATATATATATATATATAATTATTTTCATTCTTTCATAGATATCCCTACTGGTAGAGTAAAACAGTATCCAGTTTCTACTCTAACTTTCACTGTAGAGTTATACTTCTCAAATTTTCTCACAGAAAGACAAATGAGAATTATTTTAGCAATGCTACTTGATTTCTAAAACTACTTCAAAGTTGTATGTCAAAATCATAGGGTATACCTTTATTTGGGCAGTTTTAAAAGTAAATGCATGCAAAGCACCTGCAAAAAGACACATTTTCCAATGTTTTCTTTCTCCCCACCAGCCCTCCCATTTTCCAATGTTTAACTGACTTTTATACTAATACTAATACAAGGAGAGAATATTATAGTAATATTGAGAGAGGGTAAGATATAAGGTGCATTTACAAGGTGTGCCGTTTTTGCATTGACACGATTGAAAACCCAGCCTCAGCCATTTAAAGATGGAAGTTCATTTTCGTTAATAGTTTCAGTAGGTCAAGTTTATGGTTGCCTGCAGAAATGGCAGGGAAAAATGACACAGCAGACAAAAAGTTGACCTCATGACAACTAGGTCATCTGTAACAACCCTAGATCCATATAAAATCACATTTTAAAGTACTAGGAGTTAGGACATCAACCTATGAATTTTGAGAGGGCACAATTGACCCATAGTGGCCCTAAAATCTCAACCCACTGTGCAGTAAACATTCTTCCAGTTATTCAATGAAACACTAACATAGGTGCTGTTGTGAAGGAATTTTGATGATGCAATCATGCTGATTTTAAGAAAAGGCTTTTACTATGGTGAGCCTTACTCAATCAGGTGAGCCATTAAAATTTCTCCTAACCTAGGATACACTTACAATACAGACTCTTTTATAATACCCTTCTTGCTACTAAAATTGATGTTCACAATTTTGCTGTTGTCTTTTTGTCATTCTGGAACACAACATCTGCCATGGGCTCACATTGTATTTGCCATCTACCCCAGTGATACTACAAGAGTAACATTCACATTTTCCTTTCAGTGCTGCTTAAAGTTACTGAAGAAGAGATATATGCTCCTAGAGCAGCTACACATGTAAGTTTCTATGACACAACTTTTGTGTTTCCTAGAATGCACTTTCTTAAAGCAATATTTTATGTAATTGCCTAGTGATGTTTTCTAAAAACAGTATTGATATTCCCTACCTGTGTCTTCACCTTTCAATCATAGTCACTAATAACACTGCACTTAAGTGCTCTTTTTATTCAATGCTATACTTCTTTTCAAATCTTTAGATCAGAGTCTTTTGAAGTCCTAACAGCTGTCCTATGTGTCCGATTTCTCAACCTGACTCTTATCTCTTTAAAATAAGGACATTTGCATTACTACAGTGCATACAGTTCCCTAACCCCTCATTAGGGTACAAGTCATAAATGGTAAGCTGAAAACTAAGTGATTTCAAACTAAAATGTTCTTACTATTTTATATTCCAAACAGAAGATTGAGTCATGTTTTGGGTCTGCTAGGAACTTTTCTTTTGGTAAATAATATGTGTATTTGATGATTGACTTTAATTAGATAATGTGGCTTGTTTTCCTGTAAAATGAGACAGTGAAATTCTCTCATACATCAGAAAACAAAACAAAACTTGGCCTTAGACGAATACACTTCCATATTTACTATAAGTAGACTGAAGTGCTCAGTCCACATGTTGCCATTCTTCCATGCCAAGTGATTATCCATACATTTGTGGTAATTGCTTTCCAACCGACACTCTCTGCGTACCTCTGGTCTCCCCTGGTACACTTTCTTTTGTCATGTTCTCTTATAAAGAAAAAAAAATTGAAGAAAATCATATTTCTCATAACTGACTCACTGAACACAATCTTCAAAATACTTTCAACTATCATATTTAATGAAATGTACAAGCTAAATTGGCAGTAATTTGTATTTTTTAATCACATCGATTGTTACAGCGTTTCCCACATTCGCGATGTACCATGAACTTTCTAAAGTACAAGAATTCCTTAAGAAGAATTGATATTTCCTAATTTCTTGAAATTGCTACCAAACATACATAAGTAGTTGGTGTTAACTGAGCAAACGTGCTTCAATAGTCACTCTACCTGTTCAGTGTTTTCATATTTCCGTTCTATAAACATTGATAACATAGATTTTTATTCTGATGTTTCTGCATTAGTGCTTAAAAACATTAATATAACGAATGTTTAAAATTACATCAGTTAAATTTATGATATACACTTTAAAATGCACTTTTGTATTTATGAATTCACATTTCCTGTGTTTTCTTCCTGGCTGAACACTGATCCACAGACAATGTACTTTCTTTAATGGAATAAGTATGCTGAACTGCTGAATCTACACACTGCTGTTCCTTCATCCCAAGATCCATGTAAATATTTTAGGCTCTTTCATTTTTCTTTGTTGATTTAAGAATTCCTATTTCTTTGTCTCACTCAAATCCAGCCACCTGTTCACTGGCTGCCATGTGCCACCCTGGTCGGTTGGCGAATGCTGGTCACCGGTATTTCCACTTGTATCACGCAGCTTGAGGTCCTGTGCTGCACGTTCCTGCCAGCCCATTCCTTCAGCTCCCGCCCTGGTGTTACCCGCCCTTTACTCGGGCTAAAGCCTGTAGGATTGTGCTGGGAGAACAAAGGTGACAGACTGGAGGTGGCCCAAATCCTTCTTGGTACAATTCCCGTCTTGACATTTGGCTCCTCTCTTTGGGCTGATGCAAGCTCCAAAGCACCTTGCACTGTTTGGTCCCCAACAACTGCTGTCTTTCTCGGAAACTTGCCTTGGAAATTATTTTCTGATGCAATGTTAATAATATGTACTCTAGTACCTGATGAACAAGTACCCCTAAGATTATTTTTCACTATTTATTTTGGATAATTTCAGAAAAATTATAGGCAAAAAGATTTCCCATGTGCACCTTAAAAATTAACATTTTGACACTTGAACCATTGAATCATACTTTTGCTTGTGCGTGTGTATATGTATATATATGCATATACATATATATTATATGCGATGTTTTATAAATAGATATTTCTATATATATAAGGAGATAAAAGTAGAAATATAGACAAACACATTTCAACTTTGGGAGATTAAGAAGCTAAATACCTACTTTTGCCTAGACAAAATTTTCTCTTGTATGTATTACATTACTGTTCATGTCTCCTTTCAACCTCACCAACATTTATTGTTTTTTGTGTTCTTGATATTGACGTTTATAAACAGGGTCTCGTATTATGGTCACAGCAGAAAATGATAGAATGAGTCCAGGTACCTGTCAACGAATGGATGGATAGAGAAAATGTAGTACACATAAATAATGAAATAATGACTGCTGTAAAGAACGAAATAGTGTCATTTTCCAGAAAATAAATGGAATGAGTTTCTTATCATATGTCAACTCTAGGGGAGGAAGAAAAAAATTACATGAAGTTAGAAGGAAGAGTTGGAGAAGAGGAAGGCAGTCAAGACCGAAGAGAGGGAAGCATGCAGTGAGGATGCGGAAAGGGACAAGGACACATTCTGAGCAAAGCTCATGACTTTACATAATTAGTATGCATTAGAGAAATGGTCGCTGTAACTGATATTGAAATACTCTCAGAATTCTTAACTCAAGATCCAAGAATGAGGATCATATCGATGGTCACAGAGTCCAGCTGCTTTGAAAATCAATAATTAGGAGAAATAATAAGTCTTTAATTATTTAAGAAATATGTGCTTCCCAAGTTATTAAGAAACCCTGTCCTTTACAAATGTCAGAAAATGAATGTAGAAAGAAAGAACATGAACCATTCCTACTGTGAGATATTCTATTTCAATCACCTCAATCCACTAACACTAATGTAAACAAAAACAAGGAGAGACAGAAACTTTATAGGTGAAAATAACAAGAATGGAATGGATTGACCGTATTCTATCGTTTTCATTTTCCACACCATTGCCCTTAAGATTTATAAACATACTCAGCCCGTTAGGTGATGTATTGGATATTTGCAAAGCAGAACACATATAATAAAAAATAATACTTATAATATTGTGGAATATATCCTGGGGAAAAGTTGGAAACTTTGTGTGGAGAATATTCCAGAGAGTATTAAAATCAGTGAGAGAAGAATACACTTCTGCTTGAAACTGAATTTTCTTTAACATTATGAACAAACTTGCCAGAAATTTAGAATTTAATTCCAAACTTGAACATCTTAGAGAAGCTGTGATTTTGCTTATTTCCTCAATAAATTATTTATGCAAAACTTCTCTATAGTGAATAAAGTTAGATAAGAAAAACTATAACATCAAGAGAAAAAATATGAAAATATGTGAAGTTCCTGTAACTTCAGTGGCCCCCAGTTGTGACAGCTGATTTTTGGAAAATGTTTTGCTATTAAACTGAAAAAAAAAAAAACACTTTAATGATTATCTTGATTAATGACAGGAAAAATGAAAAGCTAATAGTAACGGCAAATCACCATCAATGTCCTATTTTGGATAGAGATATAGCATCACTGATATTATTAAATATAATAAACTATAAAAGGCATTCTAGTAAGGTTAAAATGAGAGTATCTGAAGAACAAAGTATTTTGGTTAATTCCAAAAGTAAAGGTGATTGATAAAGCAATACCATCTTTTATAAATGTTCTTAATAGGCCAGAAGTAAATATGGAATGCTAAATTATTGAAATTGAATATCTGATACCAGTAGATTGTAATGCAATTTAGGCTAAAAATCCTGCAGGCAACCACCAGAAGTAAAACAAATTTTGTTATTAAATATAGAGTGGTATATAGTCAAAATATTCAAATCAACTGTTAAAGTTGTTGGACAATATATTAATGAACTAATTGCTGCTCTGTGTAACCACCCCCTGTGGGGTGATATCTAAGATGGCACCCGCCAGAAATCCTGGCGGAGGCCCCCTCGGGTGTTTACTAAGGAAGATGGTTGGGCCAAGGTTTCCTCCCTGGTGGAACACACATGATCCAAATACTACTGGTAAGAGCCCCTGGCGCCTGCCTGCATGGTCATCCGCTGATTGGCTTGACGCCCACTTACGTAGACACCACATCCAATCGCTTGCTCTCCCCTCCTTACCACGTTCTCCCTCTACCCTGTATAAGCTTCGGTACTTCCTGAATAAAGTGAGTTCCTACTTCGACAGACTCCGGGCTGGGTCTGGTACTCTTGGGATGAGGGGGGACAGCTGCAAGCTCACCTTTCCTCTCCTCCGGCCCTTGTGTGGTGGTAAGACCCCCCACAGCCCCCCCCCCAAAAAAAATAAATAAAAAAAGCCTGATACAAGCTCTCACTCTGTAGCCCAGGCTGGTTCTGAACTCACTGGTTTAGTCCCGCTAGCCATGGATTCAAGGCAATCTGCATGCCTCAGGCTCCCGAATAAACTTTCTTTGTAAGACCCAAATTGAGTCACTGTGGTCAAACGTGATTCACTCTCCATTAATGTTCATGCCTAGTTAAAGGAAGATCGAAGTCAGTAAATCTTCTTGGTAGAAAAACGTCTGTAAAAAAAAAAAATCTTCAATAATTTTACAAGAACATTCACTGAGTGGCCTTATAATCAGTCCTGACAGATACAGAAATGTTTAGTAAAAGATCCACGGGAGGAGAAGAACTTTCTAGTATGCCTGAGTATAAAAAAATTGTCACAAATATTTATTTATTTTATAATTTTTGTAAATACATGAATCCTAACTTTTATAACACATTAGAGACATCGAGTTTGGGGAATCAGTGAGCATTTATGCCAATCACCGCGATTCACCCCTTTCCTAGTTGTCTCCTGTTTCCTACAGGAAATCCAGAAAACTTGTTTTAAATGGATATGGGAGGTGGGTCATTTCAATTGATTCAATGATTCCATTTAGTCTTCATTTCTTTCAAGCGAAAAGTATAGTTTGAATAGACTGACTCTGGATGTGGCTGGCAGAAACATAAGATATTAGAATTTTCTTGGTTTGCCAACAGATTGCAATCATTTTCCCTGGATGAGTAGCAATTTTGTTTCCCCTTGATATTCAGGACTAATTATCTCAGCTAACATAATGATTCCCTTACTTCCCCACAAATTTAGTATTACAAAAAGTCTCAGATGACATGATGTCTGGTTCTACATCAGGTTCAATGGTTAACTAGAACTCCTATATGCTTTGATGGGAGAAAAAATTGTTCTCTTGGAAGATGATCTCACTACAGTATTTTGATTATTAAAATGAACAAAATGACATGTAAATTCAATATGAGTAAAATAGCTTTTTTTTTTTTTTGAGACAGGTTCTCACTCCAGTCCCAGATGGTCCTGAACTCACGATGTAGCCCATTCTGGTTTTTGCACACATGGCAATTTTCCTGCCTCAGCCTTCCAAGTGCTGGGATTACAGGTGTGCACCACCACACCCAGGTTATGTGGTTCTGGGATATTGAATGCAGGACATGGCCATTGCTAAGCAAACGCTTTAAGCACTGGGCTATTCCTCAATTTTTCCAGGGGCTTATTTATTTTACTTTTTATAAATAATATGACCATTTTAAGATTCTTTCCATGTTTCAAGCTTTACTATGATATATTAATAGTCTTATCAAAATTATTATAAATGGGTGTGGTGGACCCATCAAAATTGTCAGTGTAGTATCTGCTGTGAAAATTGATAACAATAATTTTCCTACACCAACACTTTTAGGTACTTCAACGTGATCCCAGGAAAGCCTGTTGTACAGATAAAGCTGATCATGATAATTGTTACAAGAAGGGACTGGAATTGGAATGGCAGAGCCTCGGCAGTAGTTTAAGAGGTAGATATCATAGAAGGAGTGAAGGATGCTCAGAGAAAGCTACACTAAACCAATGGGTGATTTCTAAGGCCAAAGGTGTGGGTGAACTTTGCCGTAACTTACAAGCTAAAGGATAACTAAGATGGTCGAAGTCTATTTTTGGGAATGCAGTAGACTAGGAAGCCTTACTATTACTGTACTTGATATAGTTGTGTTTGAATATTTGATTAAAATAATTTAAGCTTAGTTGAGGCTGAACATTATGCTTTAATTATCCATTTGTTGAGTCATAGGTATTTTGAAAAGTATGGGTTTGTTCATTTCTCTACATAAAATAATAAGCACGTCCTTGAAAGAACAATGGGTCCAATAATAACAATTCATCTATCAACACTTTCAAATTTCAAAATCACCTATATCTGACCCAATATCATTATTACCATCCTTTAACCACTTTAATGAGATATTACATTTTGTTGTAAGTATAATTTAAGATGTTAATTCAACTTTTAACTTTATTATGGAGGCAAAAGGAGACAGGAAAGACACCAGACATCATAATACAACTCGTTCTGCACAACTGTGACCCAAATTTGTAAGAAACTATTCTCCATATGAACTAACAGCATAACTGAAATTTCCAGGAGAAATCTCACGTTTTTACAAAGTCAAACTCTTGACGTTACACGTGGGGAGAACAGGGGATTATGAGAACACTGGCTCTTAACTGTAATATTTAACTTGTATCAAGAGAGTAACAATAGAAACCAGAATATACATTCGAAGCATTGAGAAATAAAGATATGGGTAGGGGACATTTTTGAGGTTGCAATTCTTATACTTCCTAAAAAAATCATGCACTCTAAGTCTAAAAAGACCATGCATTTTATTTATTTCAATCATAATCATTTTACATTTGAATTAACTATATCTTAGAAAATGTGATTTACTTTATAAAGTTTATAGAACTAAGTATTAACAAAACATGATCTCTATATTTCTGGCCAGAGGTTTTTCATTTTATAATTCTATTATAACCTGAAAATGAATCAAAATTGTATATTTTTATGTTTTCATACTGTTTCAAATCATCATTGATTTTAGACACTCAAGACTTATAAATCTGTAAAAAGAAATAAAAAATAAAAACAATTTGGCTTGTGACTTACCACACTGTGTGAATACTAAGATATTCTCTCATATTTATGTTGGTAGTTGCTTTGTTATTACCATAAAATCAAATGAAGTGTATCTACAGTATTTTAACACTATTGAAATGTCAAAAAACAATTACAATAGAAAAGGGAATGATTTATTCTTGCTATGTGATCTACCAGAATACTTGTTTAGAATTATAAGGCGCAGAGAACATATAAGCATAAGTATCAAATTCTTCAGTTGCTACAAATCTATCATATTTTGCAAGCATCAAATCAGTGTGTTTCTTCTTTCTTTTCTTCTTAATTTATGGTAATCTGTGCTGCCAGCAGGATCTCTGAACGCTTTGCATATAAATCTATTCGAATAATACAAGAAAACAGCTATTTTATTGTAAAAGTAGAAAAAGTCGCAAATTTAAGAACATAAAGACAAATTTTCTTGTAAATGCTTTAAAATATTTCTTTAAAATTTATCTTTCATTACTGAAAACAGCTTCAACATCAAAGTGAAATCATATAAAGAAAACACAGTAAAAAATCCTTTCTTACTTCAAACAACAAAAAACATGTCATTCTTCTCATTTCATGTGCAATGTCTTCTTTTGCTCTTATTCCAGAAACTGTAAAATATTTACATGCTACTGCCTTCTGGCAAAAATTAAAAAAGCCAAAGTGTTGTGGTTTGTATCTGGATCTCCCCCTAAAACCTCATGTATTTGTATGTCATGAACTACCTATGGGTTCTATGTGCTACTCAGCAATGGGTGCAGATTGAAAGGTGGGTCACCTGGGCTTGATCCCTTGACCCTCAAGGGGCAAAACACCTGAGTGGATGGACTGGTCCCTGGGACATAACCTGAGAGACTATATTCTCCCCATGAATGAACGGAGGCCTTTCTGAAACTAAGCATTTCTTTGTTTTTGCTGTGGACGTCCAGCATTGTGTCCTAGCAGTGAAAAAGTAACAAGGTTAGAAATTATGACCAGGGAAGCGGTGTTGTTGTGTTTTTCCCTGAAAACATGCTTCAGAAGTCCTTGAAAGTGTGTCACAAGAGTTTGGGAAGGTTTGAGAAGCTAGTTAGAGAAGACTTGGGATGCTGCAAGCTGAGTTTGATAGAAGACTTGTGTCAGAGCTCAGAAGACTAAAATGTTGGCAGAAGTGCATATTTTAAAGGCCAAGATTATAAGATTTTAGATGGGAAGTTGGCTTCTGTTGGTGATTGTTCTAGAAACCGTGCATGTTATGCTCAGTCAAAATTGTGTTGGTATTTTGCCTCTATCTTGAAAATTTGCCAGAAATTGGGATTAAAGATGGTATACTAGTTAATCTGGTGGATGAAATTTCAAGGCACTCCAATGTTCAAGCTCTCACATTGATACCGCTTGAGGCTTTTAAGCAGCTCACACTGAAAAGCAAAAATAAATAAATAAATAAAATAAACATAAACAGTAATAAATAAATAAAAGTTCATAATTTGCAGCTTATTCAGAAAGAAAATGACCTCAAAGTTAGGACAAAAGGGTCCAATGTTGTCGAAAACATAAGTATTGAAACTCAGTAATTGCATCAGGACTATATAAAAGCTGCCTTGAAGGCATCTTAGAAATCAGTAGGACTCAACCATTAATAAATTCGAGGGTGGAAAGGCAAAAGATTTTGAGTAGACTACCAAAGAATATCTTCTGGTGTCACAAGGAAGAGTTTGTTAGATTTCCACGATTCCAGATTCAAACATCCCTGCACTCAGAGGCATCTGCCGCCTGTTTTGAAGGAGGCCAGGCTACTGCTCAAGCCAGTGGCACAAGTTGGTGTCATCTGTGTGATTCTGCATTCACAGGCACACTGAATGTGACAGCTGTCGCATCATGGACACTTCCACACATAATTCAAAAAAAAAAAAAAGCCTTCTATGCTAGGCAACGTGCTCTTCAAAAAAATCACTGTGTACACCCCTGTTCATAGCAGCACAACTAACAATAGCTAGAATATGGAAGTCACCGAAATACTCAACAGACCAGTGAATACACAAACTGTGGTACTTGTACACAATGGAATACTACGCATCTGTAAGATCCAATACTGTGGAGGTTTTCTCAGGTAAATGGAAGAAACTTGAGAATATCATGCTTAGTGAAGTGAGTCAGAAGCAGAAGGTGAAACATCGGATGGTCTCTCTGATATGAGAGATCCAGACCACAACTATCTCATGGAACTTTAAATGAAAGACAAAGCGAAAGAAAGGGGCGGGGGGGGGGGCGGTGAGGGGAGTGAAGGGAGGGTAGGGGGTGACAAAAGGAGAACAGGAAAGCCCTTGTCACATTGACAAGAAATTTATGTGCACAAAATGCTCAACTCTATTGTAAATCTTAATTTCTGCACTTGTACATATCAATAAAATGGGGATAAAAAATCAGTGTGTGAATTTGTGAGGGTGAATCAGAAAATGTGTGAAAGACCCCCCACGTTTTGAATACTCTGCTGAAGAAGACCAGAGGCTATGAGCAGAGGGACCTAAAAGAGAAACCATGAAGGTTACAGGTAAAAATAGCGTCACGCCATAAGCTTGGAGCAACCTAAGGCCTTGGGAGCTCATATCTCACCACAAAATGGCCCAGATAATGGTCTTGGAGCTCTAGGACCTAAAGAAACTGCAATATTTGGTGTTTGCCCTGCTGGGTTTCATGCTTGCTTTGGTCTAACTGCTTTCTATCCTCTCTCCTCTGTCTTCTATCCTTCTCTCTCGGAATTAGAGTATTTATCCTGTGCCATTGTATGTAGGCAGTGTTTAACCTTGATTTTCACGGGCTTTCACAGCTAAAAATCTGCCTTGAATATCAGAGGTGATTTTAGACTTGAACTTTTTAGCAGTGGTAGAATTGTTAAGACTCTGGAAACTCTTATCGATGGACTGAATGCATTTTTCATAATTAAGTGGACATGATCCTTTTGGGGAACAGGGTAGAATGGTGTGGTTTGGAACTAGAAGCCTCCTCTATTTTGGCTCTCATAGAATACTGATAGTTTCTGTGTGCTGTTAAATGGTGGGGCTCAATTGCAAGGGGCAGATCACTCGGACTTGACCCAGAAGGGGCAGAACAAAGGGGCTTGATCCACAAAGGGAAGATCACTGGGATGTGACCTGGAAGGATAAGGGATAGCTGAGCCCTTCCTGTTCTCTGTACTATCCCGCTATGCTATGAGCAACTTTTCTATGGCTAAGCGTCTGTCATACTCTTCCACTACTGCAGGCTGTCACTGAATAGAATGAGAACTTTTGAAATTGTGAACTAAAAGAAATCTTGCTTTAAGTTGCGTGTGCCTGATATTCTGCTCCAGCTATGAAAAAGAGTAACTAAGACACAAGGTGTGAGCATTTGACATTTTCTAGTTGTTACAATATATAGGATAGAGTAACTTCCAGTTTAGAATTAGGTACATTGTTGTCCTTTCTATCAAAGTCTTGACTTTATTTCTCCTCAGCAAGATATTAATTTTGATTGGGAATGAGAAAATATTACAGTGGAAGTTTTGTAGAATTATGAATTAGAGTTACCCAGGGTATAACAGGTTTGGTTGTATGGATGATATTCATAGGTGGACTGACCAAGAGTATAGATTATATTTAAGATGGTAGCTACATCTACATATATATAACAGATTGATCGATTGATTAATAGATGATTAAAAAGGGAAGAATGGAAGATTAAGGGAGAAAGGGAGGGAGGGGTATAACATGAATGGGCAAAGTTAGAAAGTTCTCTAAAAGATATACAACTTACAAAATGAATATAGGTGTAACTAATTAAAACATTTTTATCTATTATCAATTTAAACAACAATGTTTCAAATGCCAAGCGATTTTCTCAATTAGCTCTGCAGGTATAAATATTGCCTATGATCATAACCTGTGTAAAAATTACAGGTGGATTTCTGAGGGTGATTAATCTTAATCAGACAATAAGACAGATAATGGATATAATTTCCTATGCACTATGGTAGATATTGCAGAAAGCAAACAAATACACAATTCAGGCTTGAACAGTGAGCATTAATATTGCAGTTAAGTATCCAAACATAAAGAGAAATTAGGTCTGAGCTGTTTAGAAGATGGATTTTACTCCCATTGAAACAATGAATGAAAAGTAAGAAACTATACAGAGGCTATGTTTCCACAAGAGCTTCATATTTTTTTCTGCCCATAAACCCTTTTAATGATTATGAGAGATATTGGCCACTAAGGATACATTTGTAATGATTATGGTAGTTTTTAATGAATTAACATACGTTATAAACACTCATTATATTTTTAAATGTAATTACAATGTCAGAGGAATATAGGTCTATTTTTGTTGAGATGGTTTTTCATAGAATAAAATTATATTAATTTAAAAACTAAAACATCACTTTATTTTTTGGCTTTGACCATTACTGTGAAGTGCCAACTTTATCTTTCTGAAGTATACTAATTTATAGAACCTGACTTTTGTACACTGGATACTCTTATTCAGTTATGCCATGTAGATTTCAGTGGCATTTTTCCCACTGTGTCTTCCTGTTAAAGTGGGTTGTTATCCCATGTCAGTGACAAGTAAGATTATCAAGAATGATACGATCAGAAACAGAGATTAGTAGAGAGAGAAAATGAGTCAGAAACAGAAAATCAAGGAAAAATGACTGTGAAGGCGTTGCAAAGAAATCCCAAAGTCATTCGCTTATACCTACCAAGAGAATTAGAGTATCTTCTGTTCTACACAAAAAGAATACAGCCTGAACGGTTCCCACAACTAATGAAACATTTTAGGTCACGAAGAGACATCTTTTTTTTTTTTCATTTTTCATGTAAACTTTATTAACATGGAGAATGAAAAAACAAGAATTATGTTCTGGACACAGATACTACATCCTCCTCTTGAAAAGAATAGAGGCCACACCTCCCACTCATCTCAAGTGTCAGTGACAGAGGCAGTATTATATTTATGTTGAAAATAAGACTAGAGTCTTGAAATTAAATTAATGGAGGTTCTTAAAAATAACTATAATCGCTTGGAAAACTATGAAACTTTTCTAAAATATTGATAAATTCTTCCATATATATAGAAGGAGTGTGTTATTAGCAAAGTGAGGGGGAGTGGAGAAAATTATTTGTTTTGCTTAACCCCAAGTTCAGACTGTTCAATAAAATTGTTCTAAAATGTTTCTAAAAATTCAGTGAATGATTTTATGTTGCCTTTGAAGAATTTAAATTGATTTATGAACCTTCCCGAAACCAAGTTTTAAAACAAATATATAAATCATTCACAAAGGCTCCACTCAGACTGCTTAGGACAAAAATGACTGTATTTATGAAGTTAAAAAAAAAATCAGTGTTTGAATGGCAACTAAGGGATGAAATATTTGTGTTGCACTTGATATCATTAAGCATTGTCTATCTCAGCTTTTATATCTTTAAAAAAATAAAAGGTATTTTGTCTAAGGGATTCATTGCTAACATAATTCAAACTCATTTGCTTATCTGATGGTTCTCCTATGATGCCAAAGATAATAAAACAATAATTCCAAAAGCGATGCTCATCATTTTAAATAAGTGGATCAAGAAGTTCTGATAATTTAATCACTGAATATTTTTGTCAGTTAATAAATGAAAATTGTACCTGTGAATATTGAAAGTACATAATTCTAAAATATAATTATGTCTCATAAAAGATGACACTGCAACCAAGTAAACATTTTCAGCTAGTTGAAAATACTGCTCAGTTTTAGTTAAATAAAAAGGACAGACATATCAGCCAGGAGTACGACAGCATTTCAAACTATGTTGTAAAGCAGCGAGCAGATGCAAAAATGTACATATAAACTGATGTAGGGTAGTCACAAAATGCATTAAGGAAGAGAAAGAACATGAAGATTTTCCCCAGAGACACAATGACACAGAGGCGAGCAAAGTATACATCTGTAAGAATTCAGCCAGATCTTTGCTAAGGGGTTCTATTTCTTTCTTTCTTTCTTTCTTTCTTTCTTTCTTTCTTTCTTTTCTTTTCTTTTCTTTTCTTTTCTTTCCTTCCTTCCTTCCTTCCTTCCTTCCTTCCTTTCTTTCTTTCTTCCTTTCTTTTTTCTTTTTTGTTTCTTGTTTGCTTGCTTGCTTTCTTATGCTACCACCATAAACAATGACAGATGTAATCTTATTATATAAAATAAGTACACTACATCTTTAGACAAAAACATTTCAAATCTGTGGGCCATTTTATGAAGGAAACGTGAAGTCTGTGTGTGCATGTTTTGGTTGTCTGTTTACGTCCTACCTCACATGAGTGCACAAGGATGTGAAATCCTACAGAGATCTCCACACTCAGCGGGAAGTGAAGACAAATAGAGTTTGGAAGTGTAGAGAGAGGTAGATTTTGCCAATCATGTCTGGAAAACACAAACTGAAAGGGAGAAACAAAAGTAATCTGCATAAATATCTCTTCCACTGTCTAGCAGAAGCAGATACTCCAGGAGGCACTGTGGTGCTTGGGAAATTAAAGGCAGCCTGGATCCACAGGGAGCTCCGTTGGTGTCCCAAGGTTCAGGTAACTCCAGGAAACCTGGGAATTGTTAACTATGGAGTGCTTGAAAATTTCACTCAAAGATCCCTGTGAAAGCTGAAACTAGATCAAGGCTATACTGTTGAAACCCACTCCAGAATAAACAGTATACTAGTCATGCTCCGGAAACACAAATCAAAATATTATTTCTATAAACAACTACCTTATGAGTAAAAAAGAGTGACACTACCCAAAGAAAACACCATAATCCAAATTTGTACCAGTGTGTAGTTTTAACATATACCATAAAATTGTCATTTTGCAATCAAAGAAACACATTTATTTATTTATTTATTTTGAGACAGGGTCTTGTTCTGTAGTCCAGACTAGTCTTGAATTCACTACAGAACACAGGCTGACCTCAAACTCAAGGCAATCCTCCTGACTCAACTCCCCGTGTGTTGGGACTACAGGTGTGCGCTACTATGCCCAATTTATGTGGTTCTGGGGAATTGAATCTAAGGTTTTGAGCTTGCTAGGCAAATGAATATATTATTCCTCTAACCTCTGTTTTAAGTTTATTTCCTCAGTCAACATATGGGCTGGCAATATGACCTAAGTTTAGCATACATTGATAATAACTAAACAAATTGTAGAGTCCAAAAGAAATCATAACTCATGTTGTTTGGAATATGCAACAACAATATTTTGCTACATAAGGCTTTAAATCTCTGTTTTAACAAATTATATGATGGAATATATTTTTTCTATGTAAATCCATTAATCCCATCACTCTCATAAAAAGTATAAAATTAAAATTAAAAACCCCTGAAAATTAATTGTATATATTTTATTTTAAAAAGCTGTACATTTCATGGTCTCATTGAAGAGAGTGAGTACTGAACATTTTGATCATTATTGGGATCTGTATCAAAATCCTAAACAGAACAGGGTATAGAAAGAATTCCTTTAAAATCATTTTCAATGTTGTTTGAGTCTACTCAAGTAAATCTTTAAATAAAACATATTTAATTATATTTTCAGTCCTTTTAAAACAAAAACTTAGCTTGCTTTGCCTGTAACAGCTGTTGTGTGCTGACTTTAATATCGAGCATTCAATATTTTGCAAGTGGAGATACACTTGAAGCTCAATGTTTTACTTATTTTGTCTCATATTTTATAAACATCTCTAGCAAACGTTTTACATCATTTAACAACCAAACATCTTTTACTTCCATTCCTTACTTTTTGCTACTGATATAAATTTGCTCAAAATTAGGCACACACATTACTGCTCAGTCTGGTATGGTTTATATTACTCTTTCAGGAAGTTCTACTATGTCATAGGACTGAATATATAAGGAATCTTTGCAGACTCTCATAGTAAAACTTGGTATCTTACTGCACACTAGAAAAATGACTTGAAACAATACACAAGTGTGTCATAAATGTAGCGTGTAACAGTAGACATAACTAGCATGCTTGGAACTGGTAAAGGTCTTCAATGTCAAAATAGGGGCATTTTTTTCTGCAATAAGTTACCCGTGAAAATCTTGTGAGAGCCAAAGCCATACCCACCAATATTTGCCAGTACTGGAAGGAAAAGTGGGGTCTGCAGGATTTATATTCAGAACTAATGAAAAACTAAGAGTATATTGACACATCCCTGATAGACTTTTATGTGGATTTTAGACATCCTTGCTTATAAAGATGATGCATAACCAGGCTCACTGGCATGGGCCTGTTATCCCCGCACTCTGAGAGTGGAAGCGGAATCCAAACTCTCTTTAAGTGTTGAAGTCTCAACAGAAGGGAAAGTAACTAAAAACATGTAACCAGAAAAGTGTAGATGTCGCTGTGACTGTGCATGACAGCGCATGACCATGTGGCCGACAAGCTTTTGGAACTGATTTGTAGAAGTTTGTAAAGATTTGAAGACACCATCTGGGAAAGCCTTTGAATGCTGCAAGCCAACCTTGATGAAAGGTTGTGAAGTCCCGAATGCTGGCGCAGATACAGAGAGTCAGAGCCAAGCTCCCACGGAGCGGGACAGAAAGGAGGAGACGAGAGGCTACGATGCGAAATGTGTGTTTGCGTTTTGTCCGTGTTCTGAGTCCTTGCCTGAGACTAACATTAAATATGCCAGGCTAGTTAATCTGGCAGAGAAAATTTCAAAACAGTCCCAAGTTCAACTGTGGCCCAGATCCACTTGTCTCACACAGTTTTCCTTAGTTCTGATTCCGCTTATATTCCCTTATTGTGTAGCGTACTTCTCCACCCTACACATAGCTGTCCTGTGATGTTAATTTTGTTAATCTCTTCACGTGTTGAAACATTTTTTTTTTCTGATTGGCTAAATTGCTCTTCTTCATGACAGTAAATAATCGGTGACTGATTTTGGCGTGATACAATGAGCTGTTTTCTTAAATATTTGAGTTCTGCTTTATAACACTCATTTATATTCCTTCTTAAAACAATTAGCATTTACAAAATGATGATTTTGCTAATTAGATTTTTTTCTCTGCTGTCGTTAATAGATAATACTCTTTAAAGAATGGTTTATTCTATTTGGGAGATACATTTTAAAAGTTACAGTATGAAAGTAAATTACATAAACAACTGTGAATATTTTAACAGTTTTTTTTTTCAAGGAAACGATTGGACATTTAGAATTTAAAAATGAAAAATCCTAACATTCCTTATCATTTTTCCCTATTCACTCCTATCTAAATTTAGTGCATGTTCTTTGCATAACAGACTCTGCAGATGGATGCACATAGTTAAAATCCAGACTCAAGTGCATGTTTGCTATCACCTTCAGCCATCATAGGTATGGATAATTACAAATTAGGCAAAGTAACTGTTGAGACAGGACATATTTTGAAACTGCTACCTAAGTAATACTATTCTAAGAGATCAATAAAAATGCTTTCCATCTCTAAATAATCATGTCTAAATTCCCACTGTGCTTAATTTTCTACAGGAAATGTGTTTGTCATTTTAGAAACATCTGCTAAGAAGAATTAGAAAGGTAAAAATAACTTTCAGATGTCTAATTTTTATCAAAATCACTTTGACAGATTCAGGCTACCTACACACATGATTCACCTGAAAGGTAACAATGTAATATTTATGTCAGTTGTAATGTAAACAAATAATTATTAGTGAGTCTTTGCATAATTACGAATAAATATAATTCTAGTATATTACTATATCAAATCATGAGTTTTCTTATACACAAAAATTTTAAATTGCATTTAAAGATGATAATATTAAAGATGTAGTTGCATAGTTAATGAGGCCTTATGGCTATGATTCATTCCATGTTTTTAAATTCAAATTGACTATAAATGATTCATTAAATATCATTTGGAGAAAAATAGAATCACCATGTTTTTATTATATAATTTAATTCATTTTTAAAGAATTTGAGCAAATATTTGCCTGTAGTTCAAATTTACTTGAAAATAAGTACAGTAAAGAAAAAATTACAGAGCATGTATTTCATCAAAATGAGTTATTATCTGGCGTAAGAAAAAAAATCTTATAGCTAGCTCTAAAAGTACAGTATAATAATGTGGTTTAAATTGTCAAAAAGTAAATAAACTAGGGCTATAAAAGTTATCAACCCATGAAAATATATCACGTCTTCATCTAAATAATATAAAATAGTACATAAGCAGCTCTCATGTTTATTAGCCATGTGTGTGGCTGGAGGATTAGTTCAGCAGGCAAAGCACTACCCTAGAAATGCAGTGCAGTTGTCATAACCACCAGGTGACCTATAAATTTTAAATTGCTTGTGCTCTTGTCCATCCTAGAGACTTGCCCTATTGCTGAACTAAAACTGAGTTTTTTGATAACCAAGTGAGTTGGAAAGAAGAATATGTAATAGATTTATATTCAGTGTAGACAGAGTATCTTAAGACTGACAGTGGAATGAAGATAAAAATATGTAAAACTCATCACATTATGGTCCACAATTTTTATATGCTTATAACTAATTGTTCAGCTTCGTATTACCATCTGTTGTTTAGCATCTATTAACATATCGCATGTTCTAACTACCTTATCTTGTCTTATGTATCCTCTGTCTCTAAGGAAAACCCTGACTAATACAGAGGGAGGATGTCAAGCATGTGAAGTCTTCAAATACTGCGTCTGTATTTTTCAATAGAGCAAATTATTAATTATGAGAAATTTTATTTTTTTTAATTTTTTGTATTGTCGAGAACTAGGATTCTTAATGCAGAAGGAAGAAGACACAGATCTAAAGTACATATGTTTCAATAAATTCCTTATTTAAACATTTGTATTGGAGTGATCTCTAATAAACCAAAGGATACTGTGTTGGGGATACCTGTATACCAGTTATCCCTTACCTGACTATTGCAAATGTCTAGAAACAGGTAGTACACAAGCCACGAGGATTGAGCACCTTTAGTGATTTGATTGTGGACAAAACACTCTATCCCCTGCTTAGAAAGTAATACTTTTTAGAAAAAGTATTTTCTGGCACCAAAAGTATATAAGATGAGCCTATAATATCCTGTTAGAAAGAAAACTATTAGTGTTTCCTAGGAAACTGTTAAAAGCTAGAAATTCAATGTGAAAAGTCTTCTGTTGTCAAAAATGAGGCCATTTTAGCTCATTAAAAACTATAATAGCAAAAAAGCAGAACCGGCCAAATATGTTTGTTCGACTCCATTAGTTCTTAATGAAATCAAAAATTATCTTTCAGATGATAGAAGGTAACCAACTCCATATCTTCAAATATAGTGAAAAAACATTCATATCGAACTATACTATACTAGAAGAATATGTGAGGATAAACTACAATATCATTCCCTGTATAATAAAATTGATTGAATTACGATATTATTGGTGTAAATCTCCAACAAACTAGTATTCCAGCAATGACCATCATGAAACTAATGTCAGTAAAAGAAGGAAAGCCAGTTATTATTAAACTTCTTATGACTAAAAAATCTGGACAAGAGAATAAAGTTCAAGTTGATTTAGCATATGTCAGTTTTCAGGACTATAAAGTAAGATGATAAATCCAAGAGCAAACACCTACCAATGGGAGACTCTATAGTTCAAAAAGAAAGTTTCCTTCAAAGAATAAATTACCAAAGCTTAGCAGAAGATGGAGGAGAAATGAACAGCAAAATATGCCATAAAAATACGATTACATATATATTGTGATAGTTGAAGAGACTATGTCAACTTGACGGAATCACGTACCACACTTCCATTAGGGTTTGGGAATCACGCCTAGACTGGGAATTGAGAACCAGCCTAGACTAGAGTGTGAGTGATTTGTGGGCCAGCCAATGAGGGAAGAGCATCCACCCGGATGCGGGAGGGCCAACTGGAATTCCAATGGTATAAAAGAAGGAAAAGTGAAGATCGGTACAGCTTCTTCCTCTGGGAAATCTCTCACCTTCATAATTGTCTATGGACACCAGCTTGCTACACACCACAGATCTTCATCACAGATTGGCTCCAGTCTCCACTTGTGTCCGTCTGCCCATAGCTGCTCTTCAGGCACCCATCTTCAGGCCCCAGTCTTCACTGGTGTTCTCTGAACAAGCAAGATCTGCAGCAGACTCTCACCTCACCGGCTATCCTGCAGTCCCAGATGTGAGATCTAGCCTTCCTTATAGATGCTTTTGTTATAAAATCAAGAAATACTTTGTTATGAGAGAACCCAAACTAACACATATGTAACGGTTACATATATACATTCATATAATAAAACTAGAAAGTATGTAAAGACTGATTCTAAAGGGCCCAATAGAATGATGATTATGTCTGTAAGAAGAGAGACATTTTACATTGGAAAAGGACCCAAGAATTTTGTGAGTGGCTGGCAAAAGTTTATTTCTTGATCTGGTGTTTAATTATATAAGTTTAATTTCATACAATTAACTACTCTGTATTTTGGAAACTCTTCATACACATGTATTTTGTTTATAATAAAAATTTTAATATTTATGTGAATCATCTTTCTATAACTATAAAAATACCTCATGTGTTAACTTATAAGAGAAAAAGTGTATTTAACTTAAAGCTCTGGTGATGGGTCAGGTTTACTCAGTGGTGTAAGGCTCTGGTGAGGGTGGCAGTTTACAATAGCAAGGAGGTTGCTGCAGGGAAAGCTGCCCACTGCATGGCCAGGAAACCGAGTGGAAAGTAAAAAGAGATTATGGTTTCACAACCCCTTCATGGACAGGCCCCAGTGACCTAATGTCCTAGCACTCAGACCCATCTGCTAAGGTTCCTCAGCCTTGCCAAACTGCTACCTGGGGAACCACTTTAACACGTAGACATCCTGGAGACACAAGTCCAAACCATAGTGATATCAAAGAACATACAATCAAGGCAGTTATTCTAGGAAAAATGACATCAACATTTTCAAAATTCACTTTTTTAAAAACTCTTATATTTCTATATAATTTTAATGAAAGATGTCATATCATTTTAATTACAGGAGTTTATTTAAGAAATGTTTAATGGAAAGTGTTAATTTTTTTGCTTTCATTTGTGAAATTCTGAAGCACAACATTCTTCTATTCTTTTCTGTAATGAAGCATCATTCCTACTTCGGCTTTTCATATACTAACAAAATATTAAGTCACTCACTGTGAAAAGTATTGACAAAATTTTTCAGTTTGGATCTATTCATTATGTTTGATTCCTTCATGGAAGTATGCCTTGTGTTTCTTTTCAGTCCATGTGAATAGAAGATCTCTGTTTTTGAGAGTCTACTGCAGATATCTGGCAAAGACAGAAGCCTGAAGATCAGTGACTAACGAGCTGCAACAGGCAGATAGGCACAACTCTAGACTGGAACGAATTTGTGATGAAGATCTGAGGTGTGTAGCAAGTCAGTGTCCATAGACAATTGTGAAGGCGAGAGCTTTCCCGGAGCAAGAAGCTGTAACAATCTTCCCTCTTCCCTCCTTTTATACCCTTGACGTTCCAGTTGGACCTCCCCCATCTGGGCGGGTGCTCTTCTCTCATCGGCTGGTCCACAAATCACTCACACTCTAACCCAGGCTGGTTCTTTATTCCCAATCTAGACATGGTTCCCAAACCCTAATCTAGGTGTTGTTCCTCATTCCCTCATGATGACATAATTCCTTCAACAGTCACACTAATTAAGAAGATAGTAGATAAATATGTTCAGTTTCTAGGACTGGAGATCGTACCAAGTTCCCACTGTTACATCCCCAGCCTTTTTTTTTTTTATTTTTTTATTTTTTTATTTTTTTTTTTTTTGCTTATTTTTGAGCCATTTCTAAGTTACTAAGTTTGCTAAATCAGTAAGATGCCTGTAATGGGTTTTAACTCACATTCCTCCTGACGCAACCTCCAAAGACAATACATTTTTCAAAGTGGAAATAATAATGGGTCCTATTAGGTGTCCCGAGGGAAATGGAGAGGAAAACGTTGTGGAACACCAGAAAGGCTGCTTGAGATTGTCATTCAGAAGTTACCTTGTGAGGATGTCACACTTGAGCAAGGAGTCAAAGAATGTAGGCAGGAAGGTCCCTTTCAAGGAACATAACATAGGCCTTAAGTCGGAAGGTGGCAATCAGCTCAAGCTATCCTAGGTACAGGAAAAAGCTCTTGTGTGAAAAGCAAACTTGAGGGAACAGGAAGATTTGAAAGCAACAAAATGCACTCTTGTCTGGCTCTGGATATCTGTATTCATTCACTTTTTACTAGACAAGCCTAAAAGATGGTTTAGTATTCTCCCATTCCCTCTATCATTCCCAGAATCTGCTTCATTAAGAATCAGGTCAGCTCCTAAATGGTGCCTAAAACTATTTCCTATAAATCAAGGCCTTCTCTTTTGCAGGTCCAATTACCCCTAAGATTCAGTCAGAGAAATGAGTTGTCTAAAGCAACCTATGGATCAAGAAAGCTCTCTTTTCTGGAGATTTAAAATTTAATATTGGAGAAATCAATGTTTCTCAGAACAAACCATTCCAACGTGCACAAAGTTATATATAAATATATAATCAACTCTTAATTTTCAAGAAAAATACTGGATCATTTAATTTTCAAAGTTTGATACTGTGACTTTTATCTGTTTTTGCTTTGCTGTTGTTTTTTTCTTAGAGAGAATTGTTAAAAGTTTGGAGGGCACATTCTCTAAGTTTATACTGCTCCTTACTGTCATCCTCCAAGATCTGATGGTCAAAAGTGGAACTTTAACAATAATATGGAGTGTGTAGAAAAGTATTTCCCTTAGATTTGTTGCATTCTTATTAGACCATCATAAGTTAATCTTTAAAACAGAATCTTTACCATGAATTTTCACAAAAGGAAAAAAAATTGAGAGTCTACTTATTCACCTTTTTCTCTTGAGTAAGCCAGATACAGTCTTGGAATGACACTGTGAAGGTCAACAAATACATACAGGAGAATATATATATATATATATATATATATATATATATATATATATATGTGTGTGTGTGTGTGTGTGTGTGTGTGTGTGTGTGTGTGTGTGTGTGTCTGTGTGTGTGTGTGTTTGTCTGTTTGTGTTATTTAATTTACATGATTTTAAATGTCTTTTTGTCTTTTGTAATGTATGTGAAACTTATTAAAAACTCAATAAAGTTTATGATTAAGACCTAAAACGACTTTCTCACTGGCCTAGAGACGACGTCTGAACTATAATCTTTGAGGAAGAAAGTCTCTCTGTGTCTCATTCTCTGTTCAAGTGGGAGAAACTAACTTGGTTGGGCAACTTGTTCCAAGTTGCAAACTGCCTCTTGTCCTGAGAGTATAAAAAGTTTGTTTTCTGGATAAAATTACCAAAGAAACGTGGTCACCACATACCCCAGATGAATATCGGATGAACTATATATGACTCACAGTACTGAGTCTTCTTTGAGAGTTTGTTTTTTGTTTGTATAGTCCCTAAAGAAAACTTTGGTGTTGAGTACCACATCCTGCTTTAACATTTCCTTCACAATAGTGATTTCTTCTTCTTGTGTCTGTGTAGAAGTATTTATTCTTCAATGCGAGGGGATTTTGTTTTTAACTATATTTTTCCCACATGAGATACACTGTTGGTCCTAATATGGGTGGAGCTAAGAAAACAGGAGCAGACATTTTAAAAATGTGTCAAGTTGAGAGCATAAAGAGAAAGAAGTAGATATTAAATTTAGAAACTGATAAATAATCCAGTAATATAACTAGACTGAAATGTGAGCTTGAAAACTAAACCTAGGTTCCTACAGTGAGGCCAATAGGGTGGAAACTTTAGACATAACTGAGTACTTACATTGTTTTAAGAACATTGAAACAGGGCTCTTCTGACACCGTCTACTTCACTATTTTGAAAACAGGTTTTGTTAAAGTATTTGCATATTTCTAGAATAAAGATTCTCAAGCACAATCATTTTGGAGAGTATACTGAAGAGGGATCTTTAAACCTAAAATTTTAAATTCCAAGCTATTTTCTCAAATAATACTTATTCTTCCTGATAGGAAGAATTAAACAACCAAATTGTTGAATTAAGATTTTACATTATCCTCTAAAGTAGAAAAAAAAAAATTAACACAAATCTCATCAGTAGACATAGGCTCTGGAGCAATAATGTACTAATGTTATCCCAATTCTCCCTGACTTAATGATAAGAAAAGACAAGCAATTATTTTAGAAATTTTATTATCATTCTCTTTGTTCTAAAGAATGAAAACCTGCAACAGTTTTAAGTAATAAATTTATGAGACTCTCCCAAAATCACCAACCAAATAAGTCCAGAATTCTAGTTGGTAAATATTTTTTTTTTTCCCCCGAGGAGTAGAGGCCAGAGGACTGTTAACATTATTCAGGGTTTTCATTTTTATCAGAAGAATAGGATTGCGTCCCAGTCATATGGAGAAGAGATTGGATCTTGCTAGAGACTCTTAGCAAATCATAATAACTCAGGCAGCAGGATCTGGGCAAACTCTGGGAAGTTCAGCAAAGTCAGAAATGAAAAAGCAGGTAAAAGAAAAAAACAGGACCTGTGGTACAAGAGCACATGAGCTGTGCTCTAATCTTCTGTTATGCTCTGTTTTACCAGAAAAGGCGTTGCTTTCCAAGCATGCAATCGTGCCTGTGTCTGGTTTTGTTTTCTTTCATCCAGAAATTAAGCTATAGTAGTCTTCATTTGCAATATTGCTAGAGACTGCAATTTCTTGATATTTATAACCAAACATGTGACAAGAGATATAATTCTCATAGTAAGAATGGACTTTTCCCAGAGCACGTTCTGTGTGTAATATTTATTTTTTGATAAATGAAATATTTTAGGGTTATATTCCACTCAAATTCATTATCGTTATTTATATAAATCTGCCTTGCATGCTAAAGAAACAATTGAAATTTCCATTCTTACTTCTAACATCTCAGGAAATAAAAATAATTCAGATTATTCCTAATGAGTTTGATTTTCTCATAATGTGAATATCTTATATGCATGCTCGACCACCTTTTTTTGCATAAATATGGCATAATTAAACTTTATTGCTTGTAATTTACACACCAGCTAATCATCACTGAAAGGCCAAGCTTGCGTTCTACACAGAGCTTTAAAATAGAATGGTTTTTGCAAATGAATAATTGCTCTATATTAATAGTTATATTTGGAAGTGCTTTACCCAAGAACTACTTTTATGCTTATTTCAGAAATAGTTAATGTCAGTAATTGGTATTTTAACAGATGAATTTGTTGCTATAATAGGAAAGCATTTATTTTGTAGAATAGAAAGGATTTGGGAAAGTAACTTCCATCAATACGCTTCTTATTCAAATTTCTATATACTTGAAAAAGAAAACCTTTGTGTTTGAGCATTTTTCATTTATATTCTAATATTTTTAAAATATGAAGCTATTAGCAAACAGTTGTACATATGAAGTGCATTACATTCATAATTAGATAATGATCACATTTTTTATGAATATATATTTCTCAGTTGGCACCTTATCTATAAGGAGAAAGAAGTACCTAATATCTATAGCATGCTGTTAAAATATGTATAAATTTTATTTTGAATGTATAAAAATAATCATTGAAATATCAATGTTTTTTATTTAAGTGTATAGCAAGTATATTTGCGATGGCAGAAAGACCAAGCCTTGGGTGACCATTACTTAGGTGATCATTACTTGGGTCACCATTACTTTGCTTCAAAGGCCAGACCCACTGGCACAGCAGGTGCTGCAGTCAGTGGCATCACATGGGGTTCCATCCAATCAGCCTAGGTGGATGTTACATGCTGCATTATTCTATGATAGTATGTGAAGACAGGCAAATTTAGGAAATAAGAAACTTCACTGACTTTTAAAGATGTTTTCATTTTGGTAGTGGTCAGACATAATATAAAATTGAAAGGAAATGAGTTATGCTGAAGAAGCTTCGGTTTTTTCTAGACTGGTAGGATGACTTTGCATGTCAACATTGTGGCAACCTAGAACTTTGGAGAAATCCCCTTGTTAACTTGTGTTGAGACTGCAGATGTCTGAGGAGAAGATGCTGTCCAGCGCTGGCAATTTTAAATGAGAGCGATCGGGGCTGAAGGATTAGGATGGTGGTGTTATGGAGGAAGAGCTTGAAGTGAACAGCACAGTCCGAGATGCTGAATCATGGATATGTTAACACTGGCAGAAGCACAGCGTAAGAAAGACAAGGTCACTCCATTGCCCACGCATCTTCCAGTCACAACTACTACCTCCTGTATCATGCCCTGACAATAAATCAATAATAAATAAATAAACAAATAAAACCATTGGTCTTCGGAATTTTTTTAGCTCAGGGATAGACGTTGCAAGCAGTATTTTAAAAAAGTGATTTCAGTGATTTTTAGTATTATTAGCTTAACTACATGCACATGTACCCTGCATGAGACTGGATATCGGAGACAGCTTTATTCTTTAGACAGAGTGTAAAAGACGTCTGATTTACTTAAAATGTCAAATGAGGTTTCTCTTACCTTACTCTCTGAAGCCAGTGAGTCTAGGTTAAATTAGGAAGCTATGGCTGCAGGTCGAGGAAATTCAAAAGTAATGAGTGAATTCAGCATGACGGGGTGTTGGCCTCTGGTAGGAGCGAAGTTCCAAAACTGAATATGCCCAGCAACCTCAACAACTTTGGGAGCAAATTAGGTCCTAATCCTCCCAATACATTTTACTGTTCTAAATCTTTGTTGATCTTTTTGACCAGCAATGAAGGAAATAGAGATATAAGTAACCTCATGTCTAGCATTCTGACTCAAAAAGCATCTGTGTATGAATAACTGTTTTAAGTCATTATGTTTGTTTTGATTTGTTAGGGGAACAATAAAATCAAATACAGATGTAATCAAGGTAAAAACTCTGCATTAACTCTTAATCCTTTGCTCGAATTTATGTTTTTTTAGTAGTCTCAAGGTCTAAGGAAAGAAAGAAAAACATTAGTGCAATTTATGGTGTGGTATACATCTTTGAATGAAAGTTGGGATGAAACATTATTATCGCTGGGAACAGGCAGACTTGGAGAACAAATCCATCTTGCACAATACAGCACTACTTTTGTTCAAGAGGCAATGGCTGTACTGATTTCACATATTTTTGCATCCTCTGATTTAGTTGTGATCAATATACATTTAATAAATACTACTATTTGGGGTAATTAAGTATGGAATTTAAGTACAGGATTTTCTGTCCTGGGTGAAATATCAGTGATTTTGCCGGTGGTGGGGGGTGGCTAGGTTCTGTCGCTGTGAATGTAGTGCATTTACATGTGCCTTCTGTTCTTGCAAAACTTTTCAAGACTATATTGTTAAAATAATTTCTTACACCAATAGAAGAAAAAGTACTTGGCCTACTTACAAAGTATTTTATAAAGGATGATGTCCTCTGGGATGTTATTTTATTAACAGTGAACATCAATAACATTTGACTTTCTTTTGTGCAATATTATGGCTAAAAAGAGAAATAGTTCACCCTGCAATGGCTAATGACATGCCTAGAATTGAATTGTCTGTTGCCATTATAGAAATGATGAATTTATTATTTTTCCAGTGAAACATTAAATAGTACCAATATTTTCATAAGATTCAGTATGTGTATGCACAAGTTACCCAAAATAAATGTGATTATTATGTGTCACAAATATATAAAACAATTGCAGTCAAAAAAAGACCAAAGTCAATTTGTTCTCAGGTGGCGAAGTCTGAAACATTAGCATACATCTTTCACAATTATTTTAATAATTTTGTAACATTTCAGTATTGTGTCATATATGTTTTGGTACAATGTTAACTATGATTATTGCATTATTTCAAATAATTGAAATATGGTATTGTTTCTTTGGAGATATTTTAATGGTGGATTCCACTGAGGAAGCTGCTTATACTAGAGTAATTCAAGATCTTTAAATTTTGAATGAGAATGAAATTCAGAGCCCTCTGCTTCAATGTCCTCTTTTGTGGAGTGGAAATGGCATATTCTACTTAATGTCACTCAAGATTCCCATGAATTTTGTCAATTTCAAGGAGAGATGCAACGCATTAATGACTCATAGAATTATGCCACATAATTTTCTGAACTTCTGGTACAAAAGGTTCTTGCTACTAGGTAGCTCAATGGTATTTGTTGGCAAAACAAACAACTTCCAATGGGGGGGGGTGGTACGGGGGGATGCCTTAGCAATGTGTCTTGGAAGTGCTGACTGTTCCTCACAGTAGTCTAAATTTTACATAGCGAGAATATAATTTTCCTCCTTTTAAATTACACATGATTTGTATTATGTCCCAGCAACAAGAAAGTAACTAACTAAGACAACTCTTATTTTACTATTTTCCAATTTCATACTGACTGTCATTTCTAATAGTTCCATTCTTGTATCTTGGCCCTTAATAAAATCATTAATTCTCAATGCAATCTACGAACAAAGTGAAGCCTTTTCTGGAATCCTGGACCTAACCTTTCTCTTGCAGAACTGCCTGATACTAGATAGATTTCCATGTCTTGACTGAAAGAGTGGGAGATATTCCATACTTCTAGAATTAACTTTGGCCTGCAGAGGGAAGACCCTGTCCTGCCCTCACCTGTGGATTAATAAGATACATTTTCTCTGGAGAGAAAAAGAATATAATCTTTGGTATTGATCAAATGCCATATATCAATAGTGAAACCTCTCCTTTTTTCAGATGTGCACACTGATACTCTGTGTCATTGACTCAAACTAACACCTCTTAATGATGGGAATACAAGTTCCAGTGTATTATACTCAGTTTATATATTGGCTACAGGAATTTTCTGATCTGATTGCCTGATTCTATTGCCTAGGAAATCAGCATTAACTCTGTCCTGGTACTGCAATCCAGATGTAAGATGAAAAATGTGAACTGTCAAAATACTATTATAATTTTGAATCAGTACCCTAAGTTCAAGTTGAGCACTAAGTGCAATACCTGTAAAAACAAGCCGGCTAACTCCAGGTGGCCTGATTTTGGTTTTGGTGGGAGAGACTTTAGAGACGTTTTTATCATCTAGTAGATTTTACTGTCTGCTTGGACTGCCAATACATGTTAAAAGCCTTGGTAAATTTCAAGAATTTTGGCTTTTATTGTTTAGACATTTAATTATATGTAAAGGCTAGCCACAGTAGAGAAAAGATATTTCTTTAGGTGAGCATTCTTTCTGCCTGTTCTGATTCCCTGAGACTTTCAGCCCCACTGAAATGAATCTCACAGTAACAACCAGACTTCTGGCTAATCTCAAGATTGATATGAAATCATTTTTGAGTTCCAAATTTGTTTCCTAGGTCTAAGTTTTCTTGCCATGTCCCTTGTTATAAGAAGACAGAGGATACCTTATTCTACTTTGGGCTAGCTTACACATAACCGAAGGTAATCGGAGTGCTGCAAGCTGTGTTGGAACACCCTGCCATGAGAAGATGAAAGCACTTGTTTACTTGGAAGGGCTAAACAATCTCAAGGGATCTGTGAGTTGTGCTTCAATTCTGCTTCTCCATTGTTGACAATAAATCTTTTAATACTTTCTCGTTAGTGACTTGGGTCACTGCTCGCTGTAGGTAACAATGTACTAAATCCATGTGTTTCTGAGGATGGACATGACAAAGTGTTCTCACTTTCAATTTGAGTTATGAAAATCTTGAATAGTAAATTAGAATTTTCTAGTATATATAACTTAGAAATGCTCATGCATAAAGTATTCATAGTGGATATTACTGGAAGAAAATTTTAAACTATATATATATATATATATATATATATATATATATATATATATTTAGGTCTTCTCTCTACAATTTAACTACATACACTATCAAAAGAGAGGATGGTTTCTATCTTTATAATTTTCATAACACATTTACCTCAGCTTTTGAATATAAGCATTAATGAGTGAGTCTTACTAGTTCATACATTCATCTATAATTTCACCATATTCAGTGCATTAATTATAGAGTTCTATGATTCTTATTAATGTACTTATTTGGAAGATGTAATATGTGCACCTAATACAAAGTGAATATACATTGAGACTATAACAAAAAGTTGTATTCCACTACTCATTAAGAAAATTTATTGCTTTTTATCATTTTTTCTAAATGTGTCCAGAGGTATTTCAGAATAAGTGAAATATTCTACACAATGTTTTAATATAAACAGGAATATGCTAGATATTTTTGCTGCTTCCCCCACTAAATGATACTCACAGTGAGGATGAGGAAAAGAAAGAAAAATTAAAAAGATCAAGATGCAACAAATAAATACAACAAATTTTCAAAAAAAGAGAGTTGATACTGCAAGATATGGGATATCCTTTGAAGAGAACAGAATTTACTTCTGCACTAATGAAAAAAAAAAGCCTTCTTAATTCTCACCTTAAAGGTTTTCCAGATCAAATCTGTGTTAGAGCAGGAAAGTGATAATGTGTTAATGGTAAAGACTCTCTTTCTAAAGGTGTTTTCAGAGGCTGAGGGCATAGCTTGGTGATGAAAGCATTTGCCTAGCAAGTATAAACATAATGGGTTAGATTCCTTAGCACCACATAAATCAGGTTTTGTGAAACAGAGCTGTCATCCTAGCATTCAGGAAGATGACGCAGGGGGATTGCCTTGAGTTGAAAGCCTGCACAGGGTAAGGTCCTGTATCAAAATAAAAATAACAATAATAAAATGAAATAAAAATGTATCCATTTTAAAAATAAAATGATTAGACTTATTTTAACTATGCTATTAGCTGGATTTTTTTTTTTACATCTTGTGTTTGTATTTGTGTGTGTGTGTGTGTGTGTGTGTGTGTGTGTGTGTGTGTGTGTGTGTATGAATTCATATGTATACCCCATAAATAAATGAATAATCTATATGCACCATTGATACTATTACGGATCTAGCCATGATATCGACAGACAGACAATATATGTATATATAGTAACAAATATATATTGTATGTGACTATATGAATTGATGTTAAAAGGAAAGATAAAAAGAGCATTAGCAGATAAATGTAAAAAAAAAAAAAAAAAGATTTGCTAGATTCTACCATAAAAGTTCTATTGCAAAGACTTCCTGACAATGCAAGATTATGTAAGTACCTAAAGTAAGGGACCTGAGAATGGAACAAGAGAATGCAAGGAGCTGTGAGTGTCCAAATGCTGGCACGGTGTGGGGATTACTTGACTCATGGAGGAAAAAGGTAGATTCTAGAAGGTGAAGTCTGAGAATACTTTGGGACACCTCTCTCATGCTTTATTACTTTGGTGCTTACACTGAGGCATAGGCGGTGTGGTAGAGTGATTAGCAAGTTGGCATTAGGGAGATATTCTGTTCTTAGAGGGTTGCAAGAACATTAAGCGTTCTTTATTTAGAATCAGCTTTCTGAGGATGCCCACAAAAGCCGTGAGGGTGGGTAGTAGATAATTACAGATGTTGAGATGAGAAATTACAGTGGCTTCAAAGGGATACTGCCAATAGATAGAGGGAGAATTGTTCTTAATGTGTTTATCGTCGCAATCTGTGTCAGCATGAAATGAAGATGGACAGAATGTGCCTCTGGAAGGATGAGGAAGGACCACGAGGAACCCAGGACTCCCGACTGGGGAAATTAGAAAGAGTGATGAAGGAGATAAAAATACATTACCTGGGATGTGGAAAGCTTAAAATATCTATAATCTACTTAACATAAGTAAATATGATGCAGGAGGCATGAATGTATTGAAAAGGAATAAAAATAAATTTAAAGAACATTGACTGGATAAGAAAATCATTGAAATTTAGATTACTAGGAGTTGAAATCATTAGCAATGAACAGAAAGTTGTCTAAGAAAAATGAGATAAAGTATATCAATAGCAAAAAAAACCTAAATAAAGAGATAAGAGAATGTTAGAATTATTAGAAAATCAACAAAAATTTAAGAATATTTACTATACAATTTTGTAATTTATTTATATAGGATACACCTGCCTGTAATTATGTGTCAGTCTACATTGAAATG
Source organism: Ctenodactylus gundi (assembly GCA_004027205.1). Taxonomy (NCBI): domain Eukaryota; kingdom Metazoa; phylum Chordata; class Mammalia; order Rodentia; family Ctenodactylidae; genus Ctenodactylus; species Ctenodactylus gundi. The sequence continues at coordinate 25,770 of PVKB01002764.1, read as the reverse complement.
TAATTATTTAGAAAATAACTACAATAGTTGTCAAAGAAGATTACTTTCTGAAAATTAAAGTATAAAGATGGCTTACTTTGTAAAAACAAACAAACAAACCAACATACTTTGTTCCCCCTTCAGATTTTTACTCTCTTACCTAGGCATTATGCAAAAACATGTTTGTCAGTTCCATCTGAAAATAGTAGTTCTGATTTATTTATACAACTCACCATGACCTTACAATACTAGAGATAAAAATCACCAAAGACATTTGTTCACAAGACATTCATAATTTTCTGCTAATGCAAATCTAACGCACTGGCCAGTCTTTCAGGATCACTGCATATCAAAAGTCAATTTAATAATCTCCTTAAAGTTATTATCCAAACCTTTGATAGCAATAATTTCAATCCTTTTGTTTTTCCTGTTGAAATATGCTAAGCTAAACTCCCTTGCTGTAGCGATTTATTTGTACTATAGAAGCAGATGTGTACTAGTGCACATTGCACCTATGCATACACACCTGCCCACTGAAGTGCACACCTGCAACCCATACACTTGCAAATTTTGTTATCGAAATCTCTCTTCTCCAGGTCTAACATGCTATTCTTCAGTGACAAGGGCCCTACTCAAGGCTAGCAAGTCACTCTCCATGATATCCTTTTAAAAAGTCGGTTGTACCCTCTTGTTACATTAAACAACAGTTACTTAATTGAAGGCTTGTACCAACACACATCGAGGACCTTTTGAGTCTATTCTCATCAATCTGTGTTCATTTAGCTGTTTTTTTCTGCTCAGTTTTCAAATAATAAAATTAGTTTATCAAGGTCAGCTGATTGCTCTTAAAAAAAACTGATATGTTTAAAAAAAAACTCATATTCAAGTTCTCTCAGGCTACTGGTAAAACACAGTTCCATTTTGCACAAAAATAACTCTCTTTACTAGCATGAATTTGTTATGCATAACACTTAGATTGAACTTGGAGGAGTCAGTGCATGTACGTATCTTAATTTCACTCCCCTTTCTACCTCCCACCCAAATCCAGAATCTTCATCATCCTCTTTTCAGCTGCATGTGGAGGGTAGGACATTCAGTTCTGTGTTTTCCCAGTTATGAGTTTTTTTTTTAGACATTTTCTATCGCTGAATACCACAATCAGTTTAAATCAGAGGCCCTATAGATGTTTTCTGAATCAATCACTCATATTAAATAGGGTAACAACATCACCACACATTTCATTCATCTCTAAATTAAGTATGCTCATGTGTGTTTACTGCTTTCTGAGGGTGATTTGCAGAAACTCAACAGATGTGCAGGGCTTATATGCTCAGGATGGGAAGTCTGAGCTACTCTTGAGAATACATGAGACATTGAGGCAGGAGAGGGACCCCCCCCTCCCCACCGAATGACAGGTAAGCCCCTAACAGAAGTCACTGTGGCTTTGCTACATGTTTCTTCACAAGAAATGAATTTTTCTTTTTAAGCAGAATGTACACACTTTACAAGAAAATAACACAGTTTCATCAATTTAATACACAAAAAATGCAGGTTAATTATTAATCTGCCAAGTAATCATTTAATTAATCTCTTACAATTTTTTATATTTGAATAAAATATAATAATAATGGAATGTGAACCTAGAGAACACATTTCTCAATTGTAATTTAAAATTACACAATACAGTTGGCATCTATAGTACAATTTCTTGGAAATTATTTGGTTATTCCAATACACCTAAGAAACATAAATAAAATTATGAAGCACATCAGTATTTCATTGAAACAGAAACCTTTGTGCTTGTGACACCCAGCCTTTGGATCCTAAAGTCCAGAACTGTGTTTCAGGGGAATTTATGTTAAATCAAAATGCATCACATTTAACACAGAGCAGTTTTGTGTACAGTAAGCAAATGAGTGTTAGTCACTTGAAATTACTCCACTTTAAAAAACCTTAAGCCACTTTGTCACTGGGGCAGTTGCCTAAGCCCGGGTTTCCTAATTTGTATTCATGAATTCAAAAAAAAAAAAAAAAGAATATTGAATTGAATCTAAATGCTCTCTAGAAAACGTGTGAGTGATGTGATCTGCTTAGGTGTTGAGATTCAAATCCTCATTTGATAAGGAATGTAGAAAAATTACATATAAAATCCTCAAAGAAATCTTTCCACATATTATCATTTCCAATATAGAAATTACATAGACAAACACAATTAGGATTTCTCCTATAAATCCAAAGTGTGTGGTAATGGATCTGAATTTTTAACTTTTGTGAATACTGTCTTTTTAGCTTACAGATTTTATTTGAGCAGCCAATAGCTAAAATGGAGTTACAACCTACATGGTCACTTTAATTAAACTCACTTATACTTGCTTTATAATGTATATTATTGCCTGTTTCTTAAAATACTAATGACATTTTGAAGAAATACTATTAATATAATATTTGGTATATCATTTGCCTTTATGATTTCTCTCTATTTAATATATTTATTATGCCAATGCAAAGATCATAAAGGTGGGCATGATGATGCGCACTTGTAATTCCAACTTTCTGGGAGACAGAGGTAGGAGGGTTATAGATTTGAACTCAGCCTGGGCAATTTGGAATGATCCTAACAATTTTTTTCTCAGTTCATTATTTTCTACTCACTTGACAAACATTTGCAATGGTGTCCCTTCTATTGCAGCAATGCCTGACAATAATAATTCACTAGAACCAAAAATGTATCCAGATGTTAACAATTGACTTAATAGTCACTGCCAGTGCCATGGGTCAAGTCCCTACCATCTCTACTCTTTCAGCTCCACTACTACACAACATTAACATTAGCACTGACCTCCCCCACCCCACCCCCCCAACAGAGTTACACTTTGTAGTCCATGTTGATCCTGAAGTCAGTATTTAGCCCACTCTGGGCTTACACGCACAGTAATCGTCCTGCCTCAGCCTCCCTGGTGCCAGGATCACAGCTCGGTGTCACCACATCCAGCTTTGATCACCCTCTTTTCACAAAATTAACTTATAGGTAATTTTCTTCAGAGCAGCAAGGGTAAATTTTTTAGTATCAAGTGGTAATGTTTATTTGCAAAGACCATCTAGTGACCTTGGACACTCACCTCACTGAACATAGTCAGACTCCTTAGCATGGCCCCAAAGGCGGTCTTTCCTTGATCTTGCCCCAGGGCTGTGATACTCACTGGCTCGCTACACTCCTCTCAGCAGAAAATGGGTCCCAGCCCCTAAGTGACCAGCCCACCAAGCCTTCATGCAGGAATCACAAGTACCCGACTCCTCATCGTGGAGGAGAGGTGAGACTAGCTTACAGAAGCTTTGTCATCCTGCACATTCTTTGGTGCAGATAATGTGACTAAGAGCTTTGCTAAGTGACTATTGCTTCCTTGAAGAATGTATAAAAAGTATTTATGAGGGCCACCTCAAATTCTCTTCCTTTTTTATGTGGAATGAAAAACCACGAATTAATCATATATAATAAAATACTATGCAACTATGAAATAGCCTTCTACTGTTCCAAATCTCTGAAATTTGGAGATCAATTTGTTAGGACAATTTACCAATTCTAATTTTCTTTTGTTCGTTTTTTTACAATTTCTGTGTATTTGAAGCATTAATTTATTAATTTGGTAAAGCTTGTTTACTAATAGTATAATGATAAGCTTTTCTTTTAAAATCTATTCTGAGAGTACCTTTGAAAAGCTGTTATGCCCATTTCTACTTTTCATTAGAGTCATTATATTTGATTATTCATACAAAAGTCATACACACATACCCGTATTTAGAGCAGATAGCAGCACAATTTTTTATAGCCGAATCATGGAAGAATCTTTAATTCAATATTTTTCTCTTCTTCAAAATATAAAACCTATTGATATCCAGAGCCACCAATTATCCCCAAAACTAATCATATTCTTCAATTTACAGACTAACTACAATATTCATTAGATTTATTACTTCCACAAGCTGTTTCTGTCTGCTTTTATATCCTTGTTAGTACGAATCATTATTTTTTTGTGTAAAATATCGCTTGCATGTTATATGTCTTGGAATTGAAAATCCTTATTTTTTAAATGTTTGTTTTTTTATGTTGTAGACGCTGGAAATTAATTAGTGTATTTCATACATTTTGTATTTTCCTCAGCGCTGGCAGATTTGTCATTCAGAAGTGAGTCTGGCTTTGTATCTAGTTTGCAAAATCTTGCAGCAATGTCTTCAAGTGCAAAGATGCTTTGGAGGTGATGTAATTTTTTCAGTATTTTGGTTATGACGATAGATTCATGAATGGTTGTATTTATATGAAAAAGCTTAATGAATTATAAATTTCGGTGTGTTATTTAATTACAGTTGAGTAAACAAATTTGATTAGTTATAATTATAGCAGCTTTTCAGCAAAAAATGTTATGGGTCTCAGGACACACACACACAAACATCCACACACTGTCCTCCGTTTTGTAACAGTCAAAGTTTTAGGTGAATAATTTTATCCATAATGATTTTAGTAGTTAAACTTAAATTATGTCTATTCTTGTAAGAGGAAGATGAGTTTATCAGCTGAATTGGTTTATATTATTTATAATGTAGTAGTTTGCATGTACCACTGGACACCTACTGCTGCTTAAAGTAAGTGACACTTATTTTTAGTCCCCAAGGGGATTGTATAAACCATAGATGAAATTGTCAAGACAAGAAAATACTATTAAAACTATAAATTAAAATTTAAATACAGATAGGGATTTATATACAAATATTCCAAAGCATTGATGTAATAGGCACTATCAGACTGTACTATAAGACAGACTAATTGCACATTGTTAGCATCATGCTACTTACTAGGACATACATTTCTCAAAAGATATTACCCTTCAAATTATTATTTCTTGTATAACTGAGATATTTTAAAATATTAAGAGTATGTGATATTGAATAATACATAAAAGCTATTTTAAGGAATATTGCATAGAGCTTCCAATGAGGCTAGCTTTTGGAGGTCACAAAGGAGCTTTAAAATCTTGCTAATGCCTTTTGAATCTTTTCAAGTCAGTAGAAAAGAAAACACATTTTTAAATTACATTCATTTTCTAGAAACAGGTATTACCTATCGCTTTAACTTTCTTCTGCCTGCCAAGACTTGTCATACTGCTTTTTAACAGTCAGGCAGATACCTGCTTATAGCTATCAATTTTTTATCCTACAAGCATTCAAAAATGTTTTTTCCTAAGAACTCACAAATGTAATCTTGAATCGAATTACTATTTCCTGTGGTCCTTGTAAATTTTTCTGATTTAAAAAAAAAGACACCATTTCTCTCACCAGAAAAAAAAATCATGTATTACTCTGAATCTTCTTAAGTGAAAGCACATTAGTTTTTGTAAAGACTTTCTTATCCTTTTCACTTAAAAAGTCTTATTAATATGATTTATATAAGAAAAGACAATATAGTATTAAGGAATCATAGCCAAAATGCTTTATTAATATTTCTAAATTCTCATGTAAAATAAGCTATTAGTGTTTTCTTTCCGATGATAGAGCTAATCAATTTCATTAGTCTTTATCTATTTTAACTATTTCTAAATGTAAATTAGCTAAACTGTAAAATGGACTGTGAGAAGTACAGTGTACTGAGTGAAGGGGATTTAATGAAGAAAACTGATTCAAAACAGAATAAAAATTAAATGACAAAGAAATTATTGATACTACGCAAAGTATGTCCCATTGATTCCCACATCATCTGTCATCCATCTCTAACATTTTTTCTATCTACCTATAATCAGTTTATCTACTATTTGAATATTCATCTATAGATTTCTTATCTACCTATATCTATCTGTTATTCAAGTTTCTGCCTACTTAATTCATTTTTTTCTTTGCTTGAGACAGGGTCGTTCTGTAGTGTAGGCTTGTCCTGAACTCACTTTATACCCCAGGTTAAACTCCTAATCATAGCAATCCTCCTGCCTTAGCCTCCCAAGTGCTGGGATTATAGGTATATGCCAACAAGCTTGGTTTATGGGGTGCTGAGGAACCCAATCTGGGGTGTTGCATTTGTTAAGCAAGCTCTCCAAACACTGGGATCACTCCCTCAGCTCCTAACTCTGTCTCTATGTCTCTATTTGCCTATTACATTTTCTATGAGGAATATAAAATATCTTTACCTATGAGAGAAATAAGATTTCACTGTTTTTATAATTTTATTTTTCTTTATTTTCCATTTTCTTTGATTATAAAGGTATCATAGCTATGTAATCATATATATATATATATATATATATATATATATATATATATATAATGGTATTTATTAGTTTATTAAAGTTTAAATGCCTCACAATTTTCATTACTTTATTTAATATGTCTTCTCATTTTTATTTCTGTTTTACTTTCACATTTTTGATATGGGGTCTCACTCTGTAATCCAAGCTGATCTTGAACCCACTTTGTCACTCAGGCTGACATCGAACACACCACAATCCTCCTACCTCGGCCTCCCCAGTGCTGTGATAACAGGTGTGTGCTACCGCATCCTGCTCATGTGATGCTGGGAAGTCGAACCTAGCGCCTTGCACTTGCTAGACAAGTGCTGTAACTGCTGAGCTACGTCCCAAGCCCAACATTTCTTATTTATAACTATTAAAACTTTTCTTTAATTTCATCAGTTATGAAAGAAATTTGGACTGTCATTTCTTAGGAGTCATTTTATAGAACCAAGATGATAATGGGAATTAAGGGTCGGGAGAAGGGGATGGAGGGCCAGTGGGGATGGGGAAGGGATTACGATTTTGAGGTGACATGTGCACAAAATACTCCGGTTCAATGTAAGCATCAGGTATTGGATATTTAGGTTAAAAACAAAAAGGAAACAACATCGAAGAAGAGGTAAGTTAGGCCCTTAAAAGATTCCCCATAAAAAATAAGTAGAATTAAGGTGAGCTCTGTAAAAAATACCATCATAAATTAGTTTGTTTTCTAGTTATGAATTTGTACTTCTGCATCATTTCACAAATTAACATGACTCTGCATGTTTGCATAACTGTACATATGTCTATGAATGTACACATCATGTATATGTGGGAAAATACATATCCAGAATGGCTACATAAGAATTATCTGTCAAATGACTGATTAAAACATTTTTAAGCATACCATTGGAGGGTCTAAACACACATTAATACCCATAGAAGGAATAACTGCAGAAAAGTGTCCCAAGCCAGGTACACCGGAATGAGAATCCTGGGGCGATCCAATAGTCAACAACTTATGAAGTTTCACTTAACAATCGTTTGACACTACAGAGGTGTAAAAGTGGTTCAGCGTCTGTAGAAGCTGTATTTCGAATTTTAAACTTTGTTCCCCCCCTCCCCGTCTGGGCTAGCATAATGTGTCATGATATTTTCTCACAATACGAGGACTGACACTACCAGGAGGGCAACATATCGCACAGGGTATAAGTGAGGGTGCTTGGTAGGTTAAGTGAAATATGTGCAGTTTGCAATTGCAATATTTTTGATTTGTGATGTGTTTACCCCCAACAAAAGTAGAAGGTGACTTGTACATTCCAACACTACTGTAGCCTATGCATTACAAAACAGGTCTGTAAGTATTATGTAGACCTGCTGTTCCTGCTCCAGAACATTCTATGCGTACTACAAATTTACTACGGAAAGTTTGAACGTTGTTTTACTAGCAAATTACAGGAAGAACCATTTTTATCTTTCAATGTTTTCTAAAAGTCTTGTGTTCCTAGAACCTCCACGTGTAAAACTTTAGTGAGGCAAGGAACAGGCCTAACATAGAGATTTTAATCTATGCTGAAACAGAGACTAAAATCAAACACATAAGCAAAATTTCACGTTGGAAATTGCCTGTGAATCTTATACTTCAGGAAACTTCTGCCAACTTCACTGTATTGACTTACAAAAAGTGTGTTACAGAAAACGTATGGTGTAGCAGAGGTTGTCTCATAGGAGAAGTCCTGGAAGCCTTTCTTAGCACTAGTGGCCATGAAATAAATTTGATGTTCCCAAATTGGAGGACAGGTGATTTGATGTTTTTCTAATCTGGCACTTATAATATTGCACCCATATCTAAGTTTTTCCTTTCTTTCTTGTATGTTCTCTAAGCTGAGTGTTATCACACACAACTAACTATATTTTAGCACAACTACAAATGATATTTGTTGGTAGCTGTTAAAACACCAGAAGGTAGAATTTAAATTTGGAAATTAATGTGCTAAACTAGGTGCCTTTATTTCTTTGATTCTTTCTTCCTTTTTTTTCTTTAATTCTTCCTCCTCCTCCTCCTCCTCCTCCTCCTCCTCTTCTTCTTCTTCTTCTTCTTCTTCTTCTTCTTCTTCTTCTTCTTCTTCTTCTTCTTCTTCTTCTTCTGCTGCTGCTGCTGCTGCTGCTGCTGCTGCTGCTGCTGCTGCTGCTGCTGCTGCTGCTTCTAATTCTTGTTTTTAATCTGGATTTTCACTTGTAATTTTTAAACTTTTCTTGCTTTTTTTACTGTCATGAAACTTGTACTGCATGTCATAACCTTTTTTTGTATTTTCCATGTGTGTTTCTAACTACTGCAACAATTGGCATATTTGTTAATATTTATCGCTTTCATATCTGAATATTGACTAAAACATCTGATTATTCTTGACATTAACCCACTAAATATTTGTTTGATTCTATGACAACACATAAAGTAGAATTTAAGCTTGAAATTATTTTCAAAATAATCTAATCTGGAGTTAGATAATGCATGGTCTAAAATATAGTGAAATAGACATTTTTTGAATCCATTATGGTTAGACACATTGTACTGATCACCCTCCAATATTCCACCTCTATTCAAACACGTACATCCCCTCATTCTTGTCACTTCGCGAAGCCATCTTGAAAGTTCTCTTCCGTGTCTTTAGTTGCACTATCATGACTACCTCAGTGTCTTCAGTTGATTCAACATGTCAGTCATGGATGGTCACCCTGAATTGGGGGAAGACCCAGAAATCGCACTGTGCCGGATCTGGTGAATAAGACACATGCAGACTCACTGCGTTGTTTACCAGCCTGCCTTTATAAAGGCTGGCACATTCCAGTCGCATTCGCTGTATTTTGATCACATGTGGTGAAGACATCCTTGAAAGAGAACTCCAGAGCGGCTTCCGGCAGTGGCAAGAACGATAAGACAGCCGTGCAATTCAAGGAAAGATGTTTTAACACAAGCTCAGCGGAAACGCACCTACACAAAATCTTTTTATGATTTATATATTCCCAGATATTTTAACTAACCTTTGTAAAAATTCTATTCCAGGGTTCCGCAAAGCAGCACATTGCGTATTTAGGAGTTTTAATTAAAATGGCCACTGAGAAAATATTTTGAGTTCTGATAGCTTAATATAATTTCAGATTTAAAAAAAAAACTTTTAGGAATCTATAGTTCTGTAAATCACTGACCATTGATTTATCTATATGGAGTTCATCATTATAATTTTACCTTTATTTGGAGGCATAAAATATGAAAAGATCCACTCCTAATATTCTCAATGAAAGCTAATTTAATAGTAAGATATTGTATGTCTCCCAGAAAACATATGTCATTTACCAACGGAGTATTTTCATTTTTCCTCAGTTTACATTATAAACCAGAGCGTTTATATGCATTTTTTTCTGAAAACAAAAATATGTATTCATTTAAGTAAACAGATTCTTCACTTCTATTTGGAATCAAATTGAATTTTTTGGTACAGTATTGCAATGCAGTTTACATGTAAAGTCATATTTAGAGTTCAGGGGATCAATCATTACACATTGCAAGACGATCCTGTAATACATGTACAATGTAGAATGTACATTTGCACTAAAGTTTATCATATAAATAAGAGGAAAGTAAGAAATTATGAATATGAATTACATAGCTATAACTATGTTTTCTTTTTCCTGTTCTAATTATGTAAAACGGCATACTCCATTGAATATGAACATTTTCATATTGGCACATCATTTTTATCTATAAATCATGTGTTGTGGCTCATGTGAGCATAAAGATGCATATGCCCATATCATAATTGTTACACAAGAAGTCTCAGCCTATTTTAAATACTGTAGGTGAAGCACTCCCCCCCCCCAACACACACATTTTATTGATATGTATATATGCAAAATTCAAGGTTTACAGTGAGGTTGGGGATTTTGTGCACATTCATATCTTGTCAAGGTGACAAGGGCTTTCCCATTCTCTTTTTGTCCCTCCACCTACCTACCCCTCCCTCCTCGCCCCCCAACCTACCCCCCTCTTTCACTTTGTCTTTCGTCTTAAGTTCCAAAGGAGTTGTGAAGCACTTTTAAACAAAGATTTTAGAAATATGTGGCTGCCATCACTGGTATATTACAGCACAAATCATGTGTTGGCCTATAGCTTTTGAAATCCCTAGCTAGTGGATGTCTTAGAAATTAAATTATATTTTTATTCTTCACACTACAGAATTGGAGCCTGATCTCTAAGGTTAAATCACTTTTTGACCTGAAAGATCTTTCAAGAAGTATTCATAAGAAGCTGTCTCTGGAGCTTACCACTTTAAGGTAACAAATGTTTTGAACAGAGAATCTAGTGACAAAAAGAAAGAAAAGTTTGAGAATATATCACCAAAATTCACAATTAGTTTCAAATCAGCTTCTTTTCACTAAATGTTTTCCTTTTTTCATTTTTTTATTTATAACAATTACAAAGATTCTTACAAAACTATATCATGTTAATACTTAGGATACCTTATTTGACTTAAAGAATAATCACAGAACATCTTTATATATCAGCAACATTCATTCTGTAGACAGAGGTAAGCTGAGTTATCTCAAAATTTAACCAGTGTTCAAGTTTCTTAATTAATCAGAACTAGTTCACTAATTCATCATGGATATCCTGGAAGCAGGGTGAATCAATCTCTCTCTCTCTCTCTCTCTCTCTCTCTCTCTCTCTCTCTCTCTCTCTCTCTCTCTCTCTCTCTCTCTCTCTCTCTCTCTCTCTCTCTCTCTCCTTCCCTCTCCCTGATATCTTTGGGAAGAAGTGTTATTAAATGAGATTTCTCAAAACTCCTGTTTTTCCCTTCCTTGGAGCTTTTCAAACTGAAAGTCTTGTAGGCATATTTTCCACCTCACAATAAATAATTTTCAGTCTAATTTGTTACCAACAACATTGGTGATATCTAGGTTTTGTTTCAGTGTTTCCACTTTGCATTACAGCATATTTGTTGGGGAATAGGTTTGCTTCTTATACACATTTATTTACACCATATTATAAAAGAATTACCTAATTTTTTCTGATACTAGAGAAATTTAAAAAACATTAATTTATTTCTCTTTACTTTAAGACAACCTGGCAGAGAATTTATATTAGCCAAACATTCATTTATTTTCCTATCGAGATTCAATAAAAGTGAAATGCCATTGTTCCTTTCTGCTCTCTGAAATTTGTACTTATTTTCTTTGTAAGGCTGAAAATAGAACAAAGGGTTTCCAAAATGGGTTACATTTCCTAAGCATTTTTTATTATATTTGATTTTGAAACAAGGTCTTTCTAAGTCACCTAATTACCCAGGCTGTGTTAGAGCTTGTGAACCTTTTGCATCAGCTTCCCAGAGTTCCAGGATTCCAGGCCCATGCCACCAGGCTCAGCTATTTTTGTTTCTTAGAATACAATGACTGACTCTAATAGATTTGTTTAGACCACAAGTCACAAAAATCTAGAAGGGATTTCCTAATCAAATTTCACATATCATTAATAAAAGGCAAAACTAGCAAAAGGGACATGAAAAGATAAAGCCACTTGTGACACAGATGTTATTAAAATTTTAAATGTAAGTAACTATATAATGGGTATATAAACCACTACCCATTATTATATCTGAGTAAAAATATGATAATATACAGAATATCTTGAGAAAACAAAAGGTTTCATGAATTATACATATTCACATAAAACTGAATTCATCCAGAGTAACAAAAAGCTACTAAACAAACATCCTGAAGATTTTTAGGTGAAATGACTGATAGTGATCAAGGATCTGCATATAGTGAATTATGTATTTCTAATTTAGTACAAATAGTGCTAAGAAGAACAAGAAAACTGCTAATAATAAAAAACATAAGCAAGCAAAAAAAGCGATGTCAAATTGGTGTTTTGCTGTTTATTCTCTGCAATCAAAATGAGTTTACGCATCAGTTTTTCTATCACTGACCTATAAGTATTCATGACATTAATAATTTTTCTCAGCTCAGAATATATTGTTGAGGTTCAAACTTTTTTCAGAAAGAAAAGAGACAATGTACTGAGTTTAATCAAAACAGACAAATTCATCTCAGCATCCCCATCCTATTTTTGATGGGATTCACTCTGAAAAGTCCTCACATGACCACAAGGCCCCTTGTACTGTGGAGGTGTTGTCCTGATGGCCAACAGCTGTTACTCTAATAATCATTTGTCTTTGAGAGTGGCATCAATGTTTGGTTATTATAAGTTTGCCAATTTGAATTACTTATATGAAATACATAGATATTTTGTAGAGATTCTTTTTGCTGTTGTTTTTCAATCTAAATTAAACTTTGCTTATTCAGATTCCATTTGAAAAAAAATCTAGATTTTCAGAATATTTTACACTTGAATTGATGGTGACTAATGATAGCCAATATGAGTGGATGGGATGATTTTTGCTTTGCTCATTATGTAGCACTAAGACTGTACTCACTAGTGTTTTTGTTTGTTTGTTTGTTTTGTTTTGTTTTGGTTTGGTTTGGTTTTTGGTGTTTTTGACAGCATCTTTCTTGTCCAGGATGGTCAGACAGATCTCAAACTCATGGCACTCCTGCCCCAGCCACTGAATCACTGGATTACAAGTGTGTACCACAACACCTGGCTTGTGTTTATTCACTACCAATTCATCCTTTCATCCGCATGGGTTCATTGTAATCAGTTTCTTATACAAGGAATTTATTTACTGCACAGTATCTGTACTGTTTTTATCAAAGAAATAAAGACTCTTAAATATCTATATAAAAAGAGAAAATCTTAGAATAGCAGTCTAGAGCATAATGACACATTTGAACTGACCTACTAGACATCATAAGGAGTACTCTAACACAGTAATTTTAACTAGGTGATGTTACAGTAACAAAACTTAATGCATCCTTTTTATTCAGGCAAAATAAGGTAAATATGCTTCGGTAAGTGAGATGAGTGAAGAACTGGGACAGAGAGAGGGATATGCTCTGTTCTGACTTTTTACTGATGAATTGTTGATGATCATTCACTGGAATTCTTTGTGTGACCACAAGGCCCTTGTGACTTTGGAAAATGTTACACTGGAGGCTGTTACCAGATGTAGACGTCATGGTGATACCAACCAATAAGCTCTGTACTATGTGAGTGATGGAGAAAAGAAATGAAAAAGAACAAGGATGCACCATTGAAGAGGAATAATGACCTTATGACTATATATTACAGCTTATGTCCCCATTCAATGTTTTTCAAGAGATTGCAGCAGTTAGTACATTTTCTTTAAGCTATGTTGTGCGTCTCTGTCTCTGACACTCTTCCACCTCAGAACTCTTTAGTCCAGATACGCATTTGGTGGTACCTTTCATTCTTCTGTTCTACTCTTGTCTTTCCTTACTGAGACTAACTTTCCTTACTGCAGTTCAAATAAACTGAAAATTGTTGAATATGTCTACCAGAAATTCTTACTGCCATTTTATGTCTCCAAAAAGGATAAATCATGTATTTAATTTATGCAATTTGGTAAGGTATTTTAGTGAATTTGACACTAACTGGAGTTTGATAAATATGTATTAACCTCTACAAACTGTAATATTTAAATGTTCTTGCTGTTTATTAAAATAAAGCTCAAAGTATGTAATGTGAACATTTCAGGCTATGAGGGTTAAGACAGATAATTAAATATTCCTCAAATGACAATATGGAAGTGGCTGCCTCTTCCTCACCCATATAAGTCCAGTACTGTCAAAATCTAGGTGAAAGTTAACAAATTTGCTGTGTTACCTACTTTACATGGATAATTATAGTGTACACACACACACACACACACACACACACACACACACACACACTTTGACTTTCACCTTAGATACTGATGTCCTTAATTGGCTGAATTTTCTCTTTATCTCTTTCTCTTCTTGTTATTATTATTATTATTATTATTATTATTATTATTATTGACACAAGTAATAAAGCCCAGGCCGTCATTTTGAGATACATCCTAGCTTATTTTTAGTTTTGAATTTTTAATTCATGAAGTTACCCATTGTAGTCCTGAACTTGCAAACATTTTCCAAAAACCTCTCAGACTGCTGGGCTCACAGCCCTGTACCAGCCTACCCCTCCTGAATTCTCACAGCCTATCATCACTGACTGAAGAGTCAAATAGCAGGTCCCCATCCAACAGCCTTGATGACAGGAAAGCAGGGGACTCTAACTCTAATAGCTCCTAGATACTTTTTGGAAGGAAACGTTTCCTCAGGTGGCTCTAGGGAAACCTCTTTGAACAAGATGCTGTATCTTTTACAAATCAGCCCATTTCTCTTTATGAGCTTCAGTTACTCTTTATGTCTACGATAAAAGGAACATAGAGGCCATATGGTATATCCAGCTGTCCCCAGAGAAGCACCCTAACACCGAAAATATAAGGCGATCCTTGGGTGTGCCTTTATTTCAGCTAGATGGTTGTTTTAGCTTCTTTTATCCAAACCGTGTCATTGTTATTATAATATGAAGGAGTGTGTCATGGTTTGGATCTGGAGTATCCCCCCAAATGCCCCGTGCACCTAAAAATACTATTCAGTGTTGGAATGTGGGGACTGGGTAAAGGGGCAGAATCTTGGGACTTCACCTGGAGGGGCATGTGCTGGTTCTGCCAGACTTGTCTCTTTTTGGCCTTGCTGTGAGTATTGCTGGCTCCAGAGTGCTAGCTCTGGCCCTGGCCCTGGCTCCAGCCCAGTGATGTGACACCACCATTTCCCAGCTGCCCTCTCCTGAATGCACTGAGATGTTCTGAAAGTCTAAGCTAAAATAAAACTTTCCCTTGCCTAATTTGCACATGTAAGGTATTGAGTCACAGTGATAAAAAAGTAACTAAGACAGAGTGTATGATGTATGTTAGTAATGTTAATCTAGAAATTACCAAATTGTGATGTTCACTATAAAAAGAATGTATAAATCAAAATAGAAACTAAAATTTTCATTAATCTGAACACATCTTTTGGCATATAGTTTGTCATAAATTGACTTTAAAGGTACTTGCCCATAGTGCCTTATAATGAAATATTTTTAGATCATCTTAAAAATATTAAGTAAAAATTTGTGACTATAACCTTTAAATTTCACAGGTAAACATTAATTGTCTAAAAATATCAGCTCATACTTTATATTATGGTGATAGTCATACGGTCATAAGTTCCTGAATTTATACAATTATGTAGATATCATTTTATAATTCAACCTTTCGTTGATTCATTCACAAAACTATGGCATCAAAAATGCTAAGAAAGAACATAAAAATTTACTAATGTGCTTGATGCTTCATGTCATCACATGTTTGAAGTTAAATGAAGGAGCCAGATTTCAATTACAAAACAGATGTATTTATTTAAAAATATGTTTATATTTTAAGATCAGACACAATTTAGATTTTTATTCCATTATCATCTAGATAATTCACAGCTAAACTATCTTTCTGCAGTTTATTGACATGAAGGAATTTATTCTGTAAATTTTAAACTTTTAATTTTAATCTATTCTTTCTACCAAAAAAATTAATTTATTTATAGGCGCTTTAGTTTTATATTAAACATATAGCCAATTTAATAATATACATTTACTTGATCTTAGAATTGTTCTCAATTTTGTGAAATATAAATAAATCGGTACGTAAGCACCAAATCATCTTAAGATTTTCCTGACATCCACACTGTAGTGCATTGCTTTCTTCTGTATGATTTCATTTTTCTTCAAATTAAAATCTAATCAGAATAATTGAGACTTTGGTAGCTCTACTCATCTTTTTTACTCTCAGTTGATGTACACAGCACACATACAACATACAAAACAACCTGAGAACTCCTGCTTTTACAGATTTTTGTCCCCTGATTGCACCCCTCACCTATCATGGTTTTCTCTTCCCATCACCTTATTTGGCAATCATTTTCAGTGCAAATGTTCCTGGCATGCTTCTGAGTACAGTATATTCAACACAGAGGGCATTTGTCCTAAGAGCTCATATCTCTACATAATCGATGCTTCATATTATTGTGTAATTAACTATAGATCTGCCCCATCTGATATTATGAACTATGCGCATTAATATTTACTTCGCTTTTCTTCCTTTTTACTTTTCCTTAGATGTCTTTTCTTTCTTATTTTTAATTTCTCTTCAGATCTCATATTTTCATAAAGTGTTCCTCAATGTCCAAGATTTTCTGGCATAGTCACTAGGGGATGCTATTCATCTGGTACTTGGGGGTGCACTGAGCCTTCATGTTTTTTATGTTATTCTTTAGAGCAAAAGCAAGCCCTGCACCTTCAGCATGTTTAAAAATCCTAAAAAGCTGCTGTTTAAGTATGAATTCATGCTTGATCTTAAGACATTTTCTTTAGAAATCTATGGATCTTTTGAAATTTTACATGAGAAAATGTATGTCATATTTATGTATACACTTAATTTTCAAAAATTCAATAGCTTAAGCCTTTATCAATTAGCAGTGGGGTCTACAATTCTTTGATCTAAAGCATGAGAAACATGAATTGTGTTTTTGCATCAGGTATTGAAACATAACTTATTTTTAAATATTTACAATTAATTCCTCAATCCCAGGTTCTCCGCGGGATACTACAAATGGAGAGAAAACAGAGAGACCAAGACTTGAACAAGCAGGATGGGGAAAGTGATTAATCCTAATCCACAGAGTTCTTACCTTCTTCTATTGCATCATATTAGTCACATTACCATTTATAGTCATTACAAATAGACAATTCTCTAATAAATTGTAAAGCGGAACTAGATCTTTAAAATGTATATGAATATTTAATGGAGTGATTAAAGAGTTCTGGGAATCAAACCATTGTACCCATGATCTCTCATAGAATAGGTATACTGGGTATGTGCTCTATATGTGAAAAGAGATAAATAAGTAAATAAATTTAAAAATAAGTTACATACTAAATGAAATTTTCAATGAATATATAAAACACTACTAAAAGAAATCAAACAATCTGAATACAAAAGTAATCAAATTCCTTACAAATTTCACTGAGAAGCTTAAAGAATCAAAATAGAAAATAGAACAATTGAAGTTATAGTTTTTTTAACAAATGAAAATAGTGAACAGAGTCAAAAGGTCACCTACAAGTGGGCCAACATTTATTTGAAATAAATCTCATAAGGAAGAAGAAAGAAAGTACGAAAAGGATATTTCTAAAAATAATTTTATTGAGAGCTACACTCAAATGCGATGGAATATATTGTCTGCTAATCCAAGAAGCTAAATTCCAAATTGAACAAAGTCAAAGAAATACCCATTGAGACAAGTTGCATTAAAGTGTCAAAATACAAAGAAAAAGAATGTATCTCACACATAAGGAGTCTCAGTAAAATGACAGGTGACGATGTGACAGAGATTATCGGGGCTGGGCCAGGATACCAGTGAGGAAACATTTAAAGTTTTGAGAGAAAAACAAACAAGCAGGCAAACAAAACTCAGAAAAAAAGCAAATAATAATTTTATCACTGAAAAAAATTCAACCAGTAGTTCATTCATATATATATGTTTCTCAAGAATGAGAGTGTGAGATGTAACTCAGAGATTGTGTGCTTGACATAGATGAAGCCTTGCACAAAAGAGGATAAAAATGAAGATATTTCTTAATAAACTAAACTTTAAAAATATTTTATTAGTACATAGAACCTACAAAAATCTAGAGAAAAAATTTATATTAAAATTCACTTAAAGCCATATAATGAAGTAAATTGGAACAAAGTAACTACATGAAAGATAGTGTTTTCCAAACTTTTTGTTTGGAACTTCCCTTTTCCTATCATTTATTAAAAGGCAAATGTACAAAGTAATCACAATGAGCCTGTGTTACTGTATAAGAAGGTAGCAGGTGACAACTTAATGAATGGACAGATGTACATGTGTACCCTGTTGTGCAGGACTGAAGCTAGTTGAAATTATTCAAATTAATCTATTATAAGGATAAGATCAAAAGTTTTATTTCTATACTTTGAATGTCCTCTTTCAAATCATATAAAAATGTTTACTGTGAACAGTATGCAAGAAAAACTACAACAGCCTCATATGCATTTGTGTGTTTCTTAATTGCATCAAGAGTTTATGATAAGTATTTGACCTATCATTCAAGATATTCCATGATATTCTCACACTGGTAAATCAACTTATAGATTTTTCAGAATGAACCTCACATTTAAGTAGCATATCATTGTATATGCAGACATGCATATACAATTATATACACGATACATATATTAATGATTATAGGAATGTATTAAACCTATTTAAAATTTTATCTTTAATTTATTTAATTAGACATAACTATTTTCTGCTTATTCTGACTGGTCTCTGGAAAAAGCCCCACTTACATCTTGTTTGATTATATTTCTGCTCTTCCTTTACACTCTGATACTCGAGTTCCCATCCCACAGTTTCCATCCTTATGATGGATGAGTATTATTTTGGAAGCAGACACACAGCTGGAATTGATTCAATGCCAGGTAGAATCTGTGAATTAGTGAATATTTTAAACATAGTCTACTTACTGTAATTTTTTACATTAAGAAATCTATTAATTTCAAAATTTGTCAACACTGTTTTGGTTTTAGCCTTCAATCACAGTATTAAAATTCTTAAGTATTATCAAACACTAAAGTGTTTGATAATAATGATGGTAAATATTACATTATTGGTTATAGCTTTCAATATTTAATCCCCGTTGAGTTTTTACTTTGTATTACCTTCAATATATACAGGAACTGTTTTTCTTCTTCAATCCAGGCTTCACTAGAATGATTAGAAGAACAATCTTCTGGATTTCAACTTGATTTTCATATCTTCCTGTAGAAGGGTCAGATGTGTTTATTAATATACATGGGGATGTAATGGGAGAATACTAGAAAGAAAATGTTGCAAAGCTTTTCTGATGGATCAATAATTATGTAAATAGTCTCTACTAAACTTTTTTTCTGCGTATCAAGTAGAGTGGGAAGACCTATATTTATATCCAAAATAAGAAATGCAGATCGTCCTGCTCTTTGCATTCTGCTATATAGGTAAGTTGACTCTGATTCTTCATCTTGAGTAGTGACTTACCAGGACTCTTCCTACTGTACAAATAGTTTGAATAGTCATGATACTAAAAATCATACTTAGCTGCCAGCCCATAACAGAGGTTTGCAATCCAAGCACTCTGATAGGATAAAACATAGGGTTTCCAAGTGTGAGCCTAGCCTGGGTAAGTTTGTCACTCAGTGAGTCTCTCTCTCAAAATCAAAATGGGCCGTGATAAGCCCTGGACACAATCTCCAGCACACAACAAAACAATACAAAACTCCACAAAAATAAATAAGCAAACCCCTCACATTTATTTTCTAACAGTTACAGACTGTCTGGGTGAAAGAATGAGAGATTCTCACTATAAATTTCGAAACTAATGATACATTGGCTGGGAAATCTGGACATGCATTATTGGCCATTGTGAGAACAAACAAACCACAGCTGGTTCTGCAGGTGTCGTACAGGTGGGCCTTGGCAGGTGCCTTTGAACTGGATGAGTTGTAGCTCTTATAATCAGGTCTGCAGCTGACATTGTAGGTCTGCTAAAGTAGTAAATTACCAGAAGGCATCATTAAATTCCAATTAAGATCCTTTGAAAATAGATAGCTGTTCAACCTAAGGATTTTTTTTTTCCAAATACACATAGTATTTACATGTATTAAAATGTGCAGTAAGACACATCAGCTTTGCATAATCCTTGAAGCAGTTGGTGATAAAATTCATGGGATTGCAAGGCAGAAATGAAATCATCCCTTTTCTTTTACTCTAGTGTTAGAAACAAATACTATCATTTCAAATATTGAAAACAAAAAAATATCTAGTAAATTTGTAGATAATCTGCCACAATGACGATTCTTCACTTTTTAAATGCTAGCTGTAGAGTGGTTTCATTCTGAAGAACATACTATGCTGTGAAAAGGAAGGCAGAAAGAAAGAATAAATCCTAACCTGACAAATAATATCTCAGTCAGGTCTTCCAGGCTAATGTGAGGGAAGATAAGTGAGGTGTACAGTTTGTGGACTCTGTACCTTGTGAAAACAACTTCATGTCTCAGGGTTTCCTCAGGGGGAAAAATTATGAGGAAACACATCCCAGTTTGGTCACGAGATAAGCACTGAGCAAATCCAACAACAAGGACCAAGGACTGATCACGAAGCACCTGGCCAGTTCTTCTGTGGACTCACAAGTTATCCAAAATAAAAAGTCCTGGTTAATTGTCACATGATAACAGCAATACACAAAGAACTGAGGAAACATGGACTCCTCAAAATCAAAGATCCAATTAAAATGAGCTGGTGAAATGATTAGATTGTTTTCAGATAAAGAAATACAAATCATCAGCAAATACATGAAAATCTTTTCAATGTTCTTAGTATTAGGAAAATAAAAATTAAAACAACATCTATATGCCACCTTATCCAGTGAAAATGGTGCATACCAAATATCTGAGTAGCCAATGGTTGCTGGGGAAATTGAGGTGGGAAGGGGAACCCTTTTACATTCCTGGAGGGGAATACTGTAAACTGAAAGCAGTATAGATATTCCCCCCGAATAAAAACAAAGATAAATACTCGATTTAATCGAGAGATATCTCTTCTGGTTATCTTTCCAAAAAGTTAAAAGCACGTATACTAGAGATATGTGTATATTCATGTTTATAGCACCCCATCTAACAACTAAATTATAGAAGATGCTGAAATATCAAAGAACCAATAGCTATATAAAAATGGACATAATGAAGTACTACTCTGCCATAAAGATAGATTAGACATGAGTAATTTGTAGGTAAATGACCAGGACTCGAGACCATCATGACCAGGGAAGTGAGTCAGACTCTGGTTAAAAACCATATTGTGTCTCTAATTCCAGAAACCTAGAATATATACATATAATAGAGTCAAATGGGTAAGATGGATGAGTTGTTGGGAATCATGGAGGCTGAGGGAGGAGGCAGGAGGGTGAAGAGAGAGCAGGGGAAGAGATTGTGAAGTTGATGAGTTTATATGTGCACAAAGTTCTCAGTGTAACCATTGTATGTCACCTATGTATATAATAAAGACAAGGGGAAACACAGTTACAAATAATACAAAAATATGTATTCTTTTTGAGAAAATGTAGGCTGGAGCCTGAGTTTGCATATTTCTCTTGACCTCCAGGTTCAGTTCAGGCTGTGGGTGACACGTGTCCTGTTAGACTACACACAGCTCTTTTCAAAGGTGCTGCCCCAGTCTGCAGAATCAGCTCCATTTGGAACCAGACAGAAATGCAATTTTTTTCCACCTCAGTTTTTTTTAGATTAGCTGTGGTTTATATTTTTGAAATAGTTGGTGATAAAAATTATAGAAGAAGTGAAGTGATAGTGAAGCCACAGCCACCACGCTGTGAATGTCAGCGCATTCAGCAGATCCTTGCCCACCAGACCATTTACCTACTGGTTCGCCTGGTGGACTAAGACATCAGCCAATTCCTTGACTTCACTCCTCTATCACACATGCGGTCACCTTTGTTAGCTTTCTGGGCCAGGGTAAGCATAGATCTAAGTCAAAAGGTATCTGCTTCTCCTTTTGATCCCCTTTGTGGTCAAAGATAGTGTCAGTTAGAAGATTTCAATCTGTCTTTAGAGTCTTGCCTTGCGTCACCCTCAGGATTCACGTGTACCATTTCTTCCTAAGCTTGTGCCGGCGTGTAGTACTTCCTTATCTACCACCATTCCTAAATAAAACCAGCTTCTCAGAGTTCCTCATTATCATCTCCTGAGTTGTCCTTGGTTAATAATATTTCTTCAGTATTCTCAAACTTCCTTTTCAGGCTTTGGATAAGTGTCTGTTCTATAAAATATCATGCATACCGAGTTTGATTCCACAACCCTAAGTAATACACAAAACTTTATAAGAAATTAGGCTTTATGTACCTACTATTTTATTTTACAGATTATTGCTTGATATTATATTGATACATTTGTATGAGATTGGAGTGAGATCTTCTGATTAATTTCTGTGAGGGGAAAAATAAAGGCATTTCTGACAGCAGTACTATATGCCTTAATAAATGGTAATAAGTGTCATCTCTCAGACTCCATTTTTCTTGGTAATTTGTAACCCTGAAACATTGTCTAAAACATTTATTCAACAATATTTAGTTTATTTTTGATATGTTGTAATGCATAAATATATTTTTGCATGATTTAAAGATTGAAACACATTTTGAGAAGCACATATTAGCAATTTTCTACTGCAGAACATGACATTGTATTATTATAGAGTTAATCCTAATACGTGGAAGCTGGATGCAGTCAGGAGATGTGATAATGAGATGCATGAACTTGCTGCCAGTGCTACAGGGCACACAGTTCTGTAGTGCTTTTTATGTAATATTAAAACATTTATAAAATCTAAAATATAGTAAAAAATCAAGAACACAACCACTTACTATGCATCCTTCACTGCACCTAATGGTATGTGCCATATATTCACGCAGCCAAGAGCACCATAAGTTTGTACCAGTGTCACCCTGTGTAGGTGGATATGTATGACATTATGATGGCTATAAAATAACTAGGCGGTAGAATTTTCCAGCCCATTATAACCATATGGAACTATCATTATATATGCATTCCATTTTGACCAGGATTTCAATTTGTGATATATAATTTTATCTTGAGATCAGTTGCATTAATGCATTTATTTCAGGAAAATATATCCATATGTTCATAATAGTTTATTTCAATGCCTGAATGCACTCAGGGAACATCTCAAGTGTTTTCATGCATTCATCTAAAATAGATTTATTTCTCGGCATAAAATGCGTCATTTTTATTGTAAATGATAGGGCATGATATCTTCTAGTTAATTCACTTACAGAGGAATGTAATCACCTTCACTGTACTCAGGTTATACCTCAACTTCATAGTCTCTTATTGCTATTTGTTATTAGATTTTCTTGGCTTTACCAGCAGAAAACAATAGATCCTGCAAATAATGTGTATTTCTATGTCTTTGCAACTCCTTGTAGTTATTTTTTTCTAATTCCTACTTTTCAGATTAGTGTCCTAGGGTAGAGTTCAACCAGTTACGGTAGTCAGCTTTGGCTTATTCCTAATTTTCGAGGAAAAGTTTTCACTGAAGCAGTTGTATTTATCTTCCGTCACTTCAAGGGCATTTCTTTCCATAACTAGCTAGATTTTTGAAATACGTAATGCGGACTTGGATCACATGTGTATCCTACCTCCTGTCAGCAAGACAAAAAGAAAGAAGAGACTACAGGGCTAGAAGGTCATAATGTGCAAGGACAAAAACGGTCATACTAATAATGAGAAAACGCAGCCTTACAACAGAGGGTCAGTGATTACAGGCATAATGTTATTTTTCTAACATCCTGCCTTTCACTAGTTTTCACTTTTTATACTCCTGTTCCGTCCCAAGTGGCATACTGATATCTGTAGTCTGCATAGTCAGTTTTCAGCTCCAATTAATGTATTTATTTTATTCAATGACCTGTATTTTTAATGAGTTTCTTAATGATAGAAGAAAAAACATGTTCCTCTTCAGATCACCTTAATTTTTATCATTTGTTCTTAGCATGAATTCCTATATTTTAAGTATTTAGTACATAGTTTTTTATTTTTATTATTATATTTTGAGACAGGGTCTCACTGTATAGCCCCGCTGGTTCTGAACTCACGATGGAGCCTGGGCTAGCCTCGGACTCACAGCAGTCCTCCTGTCTCACTTCTCCCCAGTGTTGGGACTACAAACATGCACCACCACGATTTGTGTGGTTCTGGAGAGTTACACGCAGGTGCTTGGCGCCTGCTTAAGTGCTTGCTAGTCAAGTGCTTTAACCACTAAGCCATTCCTCCAGCCACTGCGTAGTTTTTATTTACATGGACCTTCTACTATCTAATATCCGTGGAGTTTAATTTTGCTGTTCCCACCTCCTATCACCTTCTGTGGGAGCCTTAAACTGCCTGGATTAGGACTGTACTCATCCAGAATGTCTATCTTTCTTACGTTCAGGCTTCAAAGGGTATGCCAATCCACAATTTTGTGAAATTAATTGATTTGATTAGGGCATATCTCAATATCCAAGTATCATTTTAGTGGGTAATGTAAGATTATGATAATCTATCTTTGCACATTCCCGATGCATTGAATAATAAGCCTTCAGAGCTAGGATCATTTGCTTTTCTTCTCCATTCTGAAGTAGTAATTTACAAAGTGAGTATCTGTTACACAAACTCAACACTTTCTTAGGTTGGCAGCTCAATGTATGAAAGCGAGAGGTTGGTTGTGAAGACAAGAATCCTACTGGCAGGGAATGGAAACTGGCTTCTTGAACATCTCAATAATTAAAATGACATATGGTCATCAAGAGATATAAATGGGGCAAATAAAAACGTTTTTGGTTATGAGTATAAAAAAGGTTTTACACTGAGATTTCAACAAAATAGTGGGGGTCTATAATAATAAAGGAGTCCTTTACCAGTGACTGGAAAATGAGAGGCGTTCGAAATATCGTCAAAAACTACACGTTTTCATCTAAATAGAGAGAAAGTTTGTGTAACCTTCCCAGGAGATATCTCTGGTCTTAAGAATAAAATGGATGCAAAACAGTGAAGTTCAAAATAAGTGTTGACAAAATAAAAGAAAATTTTTCATGCACACAAGTGAAGAAGGCAAAGGGAGTAAAATAAGACTGGGATCATAGCTCAACTCTACAGAAAGTAGATTCTTTCTGCTTCATCTTCCCAGAATGCCTTGAGAGGGCTTCATCGGAAGATATAGAATCGTGGCTGGAGATGTTCATAGTTTATCTGTGTATCAGGAAACAGGGTAATCAAAGAAAAGGAGCACCAGGTTATTTAAGAGTTTTCTAATGGACTTTTCCGCGTATCTCCTTGGCCAAACACTGGCCACAATGTCTCATAAAAAGACCTCGAGTCAGGTTGTCTTTTTAAGGTAACCAATTGTTGTCTCTGCCACAGTTTCTCAAACACATATGGATGAATTTCATGAGACAATAGGTCTGGAGACGTGGGCTGGCACTCCTCTTGTCCTCTGAAATCTCTTTCCTAGAACTATAAGAATAAAAGCTTCTGCCTCCTGATGAGTTTCCAGGGGTATAAATGGCTTCTTCTTTATTTTCTTTTTAATTTCCTACCTACAACTTTTTCTTTAAACAGCTAGTCCAATAGATAAATACCGTAGCTTAGCACATTTTCAATCAGCTATTTAGTATTTCCATTGTGAATGCAAAAAGAGACATAGCTCAGCTTGCCTTATGCAGTAGTAAGACAAAGTATCATTTTTCTCTATTTTTCTCCCAAATAAGAAATATAAACGAGGAAATGTCGCGCACACCTTCAAATGAAACACTCAGCTGTAACCTGGAGGGTAGATAGAATAAGGGGACTGTAAAAAATTCCAAAGATCACTT